>JAOEGS010013481.1:9669-62835 GCA_025447755.1 Corythornis vintsioides | reverse complement strand
AGAGAGAATGAGAGAGAATGAGAGAGAATGAGAGAGAATGAGAGAGAATGAGAGAGAATGAGAGAGAATGAGAGAGAATGAGAGAGAGAGATGCTGATAAGCCACTTCCCTGGCATTCCCAGGTAAGCATACCTGTAGCTGCTTCATCTGATGCAGCTGCAGCCGCAGATCGGACACGTCGCGCTTCATCCCGCACAGGCTGAGGCGCATGGCGGGGGCTCCGGCGGGGGCTCCAGCAGGGGGCTGCGTCCCGGCCGGCTCCGCAGCGCCCAGCGGGTTCTTCCCCCCTGGCACGTTAGTGGCACCTGCAATAAGCAGCAGCATGGCTTGAGAAGGTGCAGATGTGATCTCTGCCCACTGAACCCACACGTATTTCACACAGATGGAGAAGAGGTTTATAGCTGCCAACGAGCATTATTAACAGGGCACCTCTTCACCCAGAGAAGACTGTACATCAGAGTGTGCCTGTGTTGGATCCTCAGCCACATCATGAGCACTGTGTTACCACAAGGCTGCTTCCCACCACCTCGAGTGGAGATGGGGAAGCTATAACTGCAGATTACACAAAACAGCAGCAAATCAAATTGGTGTGAAAGTAGCTTCAAAATTATCCTCCCAGGAGCCATCTGAGACCACATTAATACAAATTCATAGGATTTCTGAACTACATATTTGTTGCTTAATTATAACGGGAGAGATTCAATCAAACTGCCAAGTGTGGGGAAAAGGCTTCCATAGAGAATCTTGCTTTGCTACTTGAAGTACAATTGCATTATTTCTATCAGGTGCTCCAACAGTTACCATGTAAATCCAAGAAAAGAGAAATTATATGATGGTGTGGCAGAGAACTGCTCTCCTGCCATGTTGCACCCACCTATTCCCCTTTAGTCTGTCATTTGTTCAGGACTGTGTATACAAACAATGCAGCACAACACAAGGAAGTGAGCTGAGCCACACTGGGAATAACCAGCAGTGCCCTCACAAGACTTTCTTCATTAAGCAATGCTATTCCTCTACACAGCATCTATGTCAAGCTTGTTATTTTCTTTCTCAAATGCCTGGGAAGAAGCTTTACTTAAAGGGTACAAGCAAATGCCAGATCTTCAGCTAACAGTCATATTACAGCTTCTAGCAATTTGTGCTTACACACCCATATTCTTCAAATATTCTTTCTTATGTGTCTTTCTCCTTCTCACCATGTAACAACTGACAGGACAGGAGGAAATGGCCTCAAGTTGCACTAGGGGAGGTTTAGGGTGGATATTAGGAAAAAATTCTTCACCAAAAGGGTTGTCAAGCGTTGGAATAGGCTGTGCAGGGAAGCAGTGGAGTCACCACCCCTGAAGGCATTTAAAAGATGTGTAGATGTGGTGCTCAGAGACATGGTCTAGTGGTGGACTTGGCAATGTTAGGTTAACAGTTGGACTCAATGATCTTAAAGGTCTTTTCCAAACTAAATGGATCTGTTCAATGATTATGTCATTCCCCACTTAATTCCTTTTCCTTCTCTATGAATAGAAACAAAAAACCTGAGGAAAGAGAAAATAACTTGTTGATAGATCTGCACATGGATTTTGGTCATAATTTGTTCCCAGAAGTGCACATTCTATCAAGTTCAATGAAATCAAACAAAAAACTAGTGTTGCGAGTTTTCTTTGCCTGTTGAAGACAATTTTTCAGTGCACCAAATAGCATGACACATTTTTCTGACTGCAATGAGTATGAACCCAAGAGTGGTTTTTTCCCTGCCATCTCATCCCTAGTAGTCTTTTAAAACAGTAAAGTCTCCAAATGTGCTCAACTGGGTACAGCTCAGCATAACAACACATTATTATTCCTTTGCCAGAAAGTGTGGATACCTTTTCTGCCTTTGCAAAATTCATCCGGGGGAATTCTTTTTAAAGGATGCAAATCACTCCAGACTGGTTTTTATTTATAAATAGGCTAATATGTTTCTGAAGAATCACGTTTCTTGTTTCACCTACATTTGCAGTTCCTGTCAGTAAAAGCACAGGCCCTTCTGGCTGCACCCAGGCTATCTAAGCTGTGTCATGCCACAGGCTTTGGGAGACATGCTCAAACAAAAAGCTGCTCTAGCCTGGTGCTGGCTGTTGTGATGCAGTACAGCACCTAAGAGTGCTCCAGATAGATCTGCTTGGTGCTTCAACAACAGCACTTCTCATTTCATTGCTGAGCAAGCTGCTGCACATTTTTGCTATACTCCAGCATGACTCAATGCTCTCTTGACTTTCAAAGAGCTGCTTAGAAAACAACACTCAAGAAATAAACAGTCCTTGTTCACTGCCATTCTGTACCCACTCCATGCTTCAGTCTAATCTACACTAATACTTATCTGTCTACACGTACACTGCAGTTTTTCTTACAGTCAAGCATCTATCTCCCTCCCACATGCACTATTTTTTCCATTTTTTTTTTAAGAAAAGGATATTTAATTCATAAACCCTACAGACAGAAACCACCAGAGAGTCTGAAAAATGTGGGTAAGCCTCCAAGAGTTTTGATCCCTAGCCACAAATCTGGACTATTTTTGAAAACACATCTACCTTTCTGCTATTCTTTGCCTCAGGCAAAAACTGCAAAACCTCAGCCCCCAAGCCTGTGTGATGCAGCCAAGGCATGAATCAGTCTCTCTCCCCATGCTGGACCCCAGTCAATTCACATATTTTCTCAGGAAGGGGTGCTACTTTCCTTTTAGTCTAGATGGACTGTGATCTGCTTCTGTAAACAATAAGTGTCTCTGACTCCCTACAATGGAGCTCTCCTCCTCCTCTGCTGCCTCAGCCACCTCCTCTCAACTGCCACAGTGTCTCTGCTGCAGAATGTGCTCAGAGCCTGCGGAGCACAAAGTGGGGCTCCAGAGGGTGTGAAACACAACCACAGTCACCAAGTGAGCAGAAAGGATCAGTAGCTGATGTCTCAGAGATACATATTTTCATGGTAAAGGGTTAAATGGGAATCTGTTTCATGTAGGGAGTATAGCCCACTGCTAGAAATATTTCCAGGCTGTAGCTTTGCGATGCTCAGCCAGATGGATTGGAGGGAAAGAGACAGCACTGGCTCCCAGGTTTTTACATAAACCCTTTCTGGAGCAAGGTAAGGGGACCTGAATGCAAAATAACCTTCATAATTCCCTAAAACTTGGAACAAAAAGCAAATGCTAACTTTTTTTTTTCTGACAAAGGCTAAGGTACTAACAACTTCCACTCCCTGATGCTTGATCTTTGCTATGGTTGCAAAAACAACACTCTCCTGTTTTCCAGACTATTTTTTTCTTTCTAAAATGCCAAGATTTTATTTTGAAGCAGACTAGAAAAAAAGGCCATCAGAAGACACTAAGACACTTCATGAATTATCTCCTTATTAAGGAGCCAAATGTTTTCAAGCTTCATGTGGGAAGACACATGACAGTTACTTAGTTCTCCTTCCACCCAGTTAGAATCCACTAAACAAATAGACAAATGCAATGTTAAGGTTGCAACCCCATCATTAAGAAGCTCTTACAGCCAGGCACTAAGGCACTCTTAAAAGAATAAAATATTCTATATATACTAGTGGGCAACTTCATCTTATTGATCCAGAATGAATTCAGGATCATGGTTTATCTGCAAACAGAGCCCTAAGAATGGAATGGTCTGTCTCTGAACCTGAGATGAGCAAGCAGATATGGACAACGTTTTTCCTGCATGAGTCACACAGAGATATGCAGAGATGACAGTTCACAGAGTGAGGAATCAAATCTGAGCCCTACGTGGGCAATACTTCTCCCTGGTGCCACTTCCCTCTCTCAGCTTGTATTGGTGCTGTTAGAAGACAAGACATATTCCTTGCACCTTTCTTCCTCTTCCAGCAAGACAGAAACTAGCAAAGAACTACCAATGTATTTTGATAACCCACAATACAACTGATGTCAATTTAATCAATGAATCCAAGTTTTATCCTATCAATCTCACCACCTGAAGAACAAAAATAAGACAGAAAAGGGTGTAGGCAAGCATTTCTCAGCATAGTTGTTGGTAACATCAAGAAGACTCTTCCTAGTATGGTTTGGTTTAGAGTCACATGCTGCTTCTAAGTGAAGAGTCCCTTGATGATGTTCACTTCTGGTGAACTGAATGAGGTTATAAGGATTCAGTTATGGGATTTCTTCTAACACTGCTAGAAGAGACATAGTTTGTGGAAGGTTACTGCTCTTTAAACCCACCCCTAAAAAAGAATTAAGCCTAAAGAAATAAAACATAAGAAATGCAGACAAGTATGATTGTTCAGGCTCATTTTCCCCAGTGAAAAAGCATTTTTATTTATGCTCTTTAATATCTGGGGCTAAAGAATCTGCTACAGACCAGCAAAGCAAAAACCTGTTAAATACAATTGGGCTTATATGAAATACCAGAGTATTTACAATCTAGCTATATATAGGGTTACCTAGGATTTAGAAATTTTGGGTTCTTTCCCTTCCCAAGTGAGCTAGCTTTCTATTTTTGCAAGAAAGTCTCCTATCATTGGAATACATATTACAAAATACAATGCTGGTTCAACATTGATGAGTCAATTTTATCCTGCACAGATGTTTCATTGTTCGGTAAAGGAAGCAATTCACGTTTCTGCTTACCAGTGCTCTAGAAAGGACTGCTCAATCAACATTTTATACCACTTTTTTCTTTCAAATAGACTTTGAAATTGCTAAAACTGATATCTCTGTGCACAGTTGTCAAGTGGAATTGTATGCTCAGAGAGCTGACTGTCTAAATGGCTATACTTAATAAGGATTGGGGTGAATTGAAGACCAAAACAGCCAGTCAGCAGAAGTGTTTCTAGATGCTGCTGGCACGTTTATACCCAAGCATGTTTACAAAAAAGGAAAAACATTCTGCAGCATATTCTGGCAGATTGCCTAATTTTGAAGTAAGTAGGGAGTGGAATGACTTATTAGACCGTGACACATGCAGTTTCAAAAGCAGGTGCAAAAGTGAAACATTCTATTACAGAGGAGCATTCTATTATACAGCAGTCCTCAGTCACAGCTGCTGTGGGTTACAGTACTGGAGTATATTGGGGTCAGCATCACACCTTGTTTCCCATACCTGCTACAATTCCATTTTGTGGCTAAGTCATGGTGGAAGGACAGGATTTAGGGATGCATGGGGTAACTAACCATTCTAGCACTGATAGGGATCCTTGCAGACAGCAAGCTGAGTGGCTGGTCCCACTGCCCTGTCCCCACCTCCCAAGTGACAATGATCCTTACTCACATGCATGGCTGTATGACAAAGTCAATGTTTCTGTTAGCACATGACAGATGGCAGGTCTTTTGAGAGTAAATTACACGTCCCACTGTCCATGCACACGTTTGGACACAGCCATTAGATGTCATTTTGACATTTCAGAGACATGGGTTCAGTCAATGCAATGAGGTAGTGAGTGAGGAGCCTTTGGGAACAACAGTGGCTGGAAACAGTTGATGGTCAGATAACCCATGGTAGTCTGGTGGGCTGGGTGTGACTCCCACATGGAGGAATCCCCACCTTTGCTTTGTGTCAGATCATTTCCCAGTGAATATGATCCCATTTCTCCTTCCATTGAGACCAACGTCCACACACACAAATCACTGAATAATTTAAGGTGAAAGGGACCTCTGGAAGTCATTTGGTCCAAAGTCCTACTCAAAGCATGGCTCAGGAAGATCAAGATCTCCAATGCAGTGCCTCCTACAAAGTCCTTATCTGAATTAGTCAAGCACAGGGAAAGCAGAAAGGCTGAGCTGCTATACAATACAGAGAGGAACACAAGGCAGTGTTTGTGCAGGTTTTGATGGTTTCATGGGTGTTTTGTATGAGACAAGGCCTGTGCAAATGGGAAAGACTATAAATTCTCTGTGGATAATGACAATGAAATAGGGGGAAGTGTAAGAGCATTTTGCACCTGTTTTGAAAAATGATGGACCTTTCTGTGAGTTGTCTGAAACTGATAAATTACAACTTACTTCTTCACAGCTTTAAGTAGTGCCCTCCCCACCCAGGGGCCAGCAGGAAGGGAGGAGCTGGAACAGGATTAAAGAGTGGCTTGGGAGCAAAGCTCCAGTACTAGGACTTTAGCTTTTTCTCTCTTGCATACACTGATAGTTTCCAGGTCTGGTTTGATTTCTGCCAGAGGGACATACTGCAGTTCCAGATAAACAGGAATCCTGAGCGTGAACTAACAGCTCCAACAGAAAGGCTGGTTCACAGCATAATAGATCTGCTAATAAATGTGTGTGGTTTATTACCTGCCAGAGCACAGACCTCCCTGTGGGAACAGCATTACCAGGAAGTAGGGAACTGCCTTTATTTGCATTCAGTGCCTGACAAAGGGTGAAGAGGAGGCATATAGACACACGTACACCCTGCAGACATCTCCAGCAGCAGCCCGGACACAAAGAGCTCCAATCACAAGGCTGTTATGAAACAAGATCTCCATAACTCCATCTATTAAACACTTAAGAGCTCTGCAAGTGGGAAGCTAAAACAAGACCAGCTCTTAGTGACTTCATAATTGATTCTTGCTCAGAACAGTTTAGGCACATGCTAATAATTTGTAAGATCAACACAGCTTAATTAGGGAAAGTGCCTCTTGCTGACTGCTGAATTCCTCAGTGTCATTACTCCTGTAGCATCCTACTGACTGAAGAACCTTAGAGAAAAGTTCAAGTGACCAGAATAGAAATTAAATATTTAGCCTTCTACAGCAACCTGGATACATCTGGGCTTAATGACAGATATATACTATAGATGGTATGAGTCACTGGAAAATTCACCATATGCAGAGACTCTGTATCTCAGTTAAACCATATAGTGCAGGTGTGAAATTCATTCCCAAGACCACCTCAACCTGTCAGAAATTCCTCTCTTTAAAAAGATGTGATTGATTTCCATATCCTGAACATAAACTTTACTTATGACAGTATAGCTATGGGAATTTAAGTAAATTTACATTTGCATAAGCTGAGATGGTGGTAATGTCAGAGCTATTAATATATCAGAATAATCTGTAAATAGAAAGTGAATTATCTTACCTGCAGTGTCAACGCTGCTCTTGCTGGACACAATTTTCAACATCATCTTCTCACTAAGTAATAAAAGAAAAAGAATAATTTTAACCTACTAACAATAAAACTCTAGCAAATTTTATAATCAGCAAATTAAATGGCCTTGTCTAGCATATATATTTTTAATTTGAATCACCAGTAGCTTTTCAGTTGTTTGTTTGATTTTTTTAAATCAGCTTTTAATACAAGTTAAGCAAGGAATGGAGTATAAGCACTAGAAAGCACAGAGATGTAGCTACATTAATTCTTTTTAACACAAAGAAGAGTAATGCAGTTAATCTCCATCTATCACTTGGCATGTTCTTCCTCTCTGCCTACAATTCTCATGGGGACGATAAAGATATTTAAAAATGATTGAGCATTCAGGGGTTTTTTTACTATTACATTCAAAGATTATTTTTGTTGATTGATTACTAAAATCATTACAGAGAAACAGATTTAATGAATTCTTTTTTTACCTAGAAGCATCTTTGCTATTACTTGTATTTGGCCCTTTAAAAAGCGCAGACTGAACAAGACCAGTTAAACTGGCAATCTGTTTCTCCATGGCTTGTATCCTCTCTCTGTAAGACAAGAGAACCGTTTGTTAAAGCCAGATATATTTGCTTTCAGACTTGTTTTTCTAGGTGAATGATTACCACAGGATTGGAAAGACACTACAGAGTTTGTGCAAAGGACCACGGGTACCAGTTTGCATATACCTTGCTGCAGCAGCTTACCACATCTTGCTTTGGACAGCTTTTGCATGGTGACAGACAATAAAAAAAGACATCTGCTTGGTTAAAAAAGAACAAAGCAACCACCCACCCAGATAATAAATTTCTAATCATCTCACAAGACAGGCACCTAAAACAGTTTGTGCCTCTTGTAACTGTTTTTTCTTCAGCATTACATATATTTTTATTTTTTTTTAACTTGGCCAATACTTTTGTCTGTGTATAAGGTTTAAGGATTAAAGACTTTTCACTTGTTACTATTTTTACTTTCCCCAACCCCAGGATTTTTGTCTGCAAAGCATTTAATCTGCCCAAGCTGACTACTTTCCAGCCCAAATCCTTTGCACCTGACATCACAACTGTCTGCTCTGGGAAGGACAGCAATGTGACACACAGGCACAGGACACCAAATGCACACTGTACAGCAACATTATCATAAAACAGATTTGCTTTCGTGCACATATCCCGCGGAATTCCTAAAAAGCAGAAGAAAAGAGATTAAGAAGAACTGTATTAGGCATGGTCAATATTTTCCATAGGTACCAAATGCCACTAAACAACAACAGTGACTTTTTTTTTTTTAATAGAATAGCTAATATTTTTGTGTTTATCTGTTTATATAAATGCATATATTAGTCAGGTACCAGGTAACATCCTTGGTGGGTTTCAAAAGTGTTTGCTCACACAGATGCCTACTTTCACATGCCAGTATGTCAATGACACACTACAGTACAGACAGACATCAACATGGGTCCTCAGAACCTTCTGAGAAGGTATCCCTATATGCCAGCAGTACAGTGACTGGGGGCGCACACAAAATCAAATGCTAACAGCAGGCTATGGAAGATGACTGGGAAGAAAACTTCTCAAAAAGCAAGTGACTAAGAGCAGCAGTGATGGCTGATGAAAGGAGATGGGACAGACACAAGCAGCCCCAGACTCAGTCTGCGACAGGGACCATCCATCACCACTGCAGTGCCCTGGGCACATGGGAGCAGCCAAGCTCCAGACACCCCCAGCTCCATATGCTATTGGTTGGCCAAAGCAGTAACAACAATCAATAAGGGCCATAGAAAAGCAAATGCAGGAACCAATACCAGGGAAAAGCAAGCTGACACGACACAAAGCAAGTAACCAGCCAGATTATCCAGGTGAATGATTGCATCCACATTCAGGGAATGAAACTGAGGTTTGCTGGGACAGCACACAGACACCATAGCTAGGAGAGACTCTGAGACACTCAGATGCTGGGAAAACAGGGCAGCAAAATGAGTAATGAGATGCTAATGGACAGAAGGAGGGAAGAAGAGAGTGCTGGGTCAGTCCCCGGCTGGCAGACGTGTTCTTACTGGGATAAAACAGAGCGTGCGCATCTTACTTTTTTCTGTCTTCATGCTGAAAAGTATTTTTGAAGGGTGATGAGGAGACTAGTGAATCTGACCTAATTCATTTCAAATCAAGAAACATGTTACAGAATTTCCACTGTTGTAAGTGTTAAAATAAGAAACCAGATCAGGCTACAGGAACCTTTGGAACAAAAATAAGCCTGGGATAAATATATTCTAACAAACTTTAATGTAGCATTTTTGACACTTAATAATGAAAACTTTTTTTTTTCTTCCCCCCCAGATAATCACAAAACCTTTCTGGAACTAAACTCAACTGGAAATCTATCTGTTTTACCAATTCATAAATATGATGGGTTTTCCATCCCACATTGGATAATCTGGAAACAATTCTCTGCTTCAAAAGAGGTTATGGCAACACATAGCTGATCTTGTCCCTTGCCATGAAATCTAGGAAAATATGTTGTTAAGAGGGAGAGGGATGTTCCAGAGATAGGAGATGATGAAAAACGAATTAAATACTGGAATCAATTGCACAGAGCACATTATTTTTCATATGGTAAAAGCATTAAGAATGTGAGGAATCTACATGTGCTCTGGAGTTCCTCCGTTAAAGACAAGGCAGGGTTTTCCCTGTAGTCATTTTGCTGCAATACCCAGACTCATTATGGCCATCAGCACCAAGCATTTCAAAAACAGGTGTCTGAAAGGAGGCGCCTTTTAGGCATCAAATAAAACAACCTGATTTTCAGAGAGCTGGCATTCTGACTGAAGGTGGTGGGAGGCAGTGTGCTCCAGCACAGGCAACAAGGGATGTACCATAGCCAGCCAGGATGAGGCCATGCCCTGGGATGATGTGGCTGGAGGAGTGGTGGCTCAGTTCTGCTGCCTGCCACACAGCCATGGAGGAGCAGGGAAAGGCTCCACAGCCACCCCCTTCCCCTCTGGCTTCCCTATGAAGGGCTGCAGCACTGTCACAACAGTTGTATATTTGTGGTTCTCAACATTATGTTCTTACTTCTCGCTGTGCTCCCTGCTGTGGAGAGGGAAGGTGAGGGGAGCAGCCTGCCCTGCCTCCCATTGCTGCACCAGTGTCCCCAGGACATGGGGCAGGCTGGCATTCTGCTGACACAGGGCGGGCTGGGATGTGGAGCACTAGGAGACAGGGTCAGGCAGAACAAAACACAGCGGT
Organism: Corythornis vintsioides; assembly: GCA_025447755.1. NCBI lineage: Eukaryota > Metazoa > Chordata > Aves > Coraciiformes > Alcedinidae > Corythornis > Corythornis vintsioides. Next base: position 52,479 of record JAOEGS010013481.1, on the reverse strand, counting down.
GCCAGCACAAGAAGGCTGAACTCTGTCTCTGTTCCCAGATTAATTTCTCAGATAAATCTGCATCTCTCCACCACCCAGGAAGAGCAGGGAGGGTCCCTTCTATAGCAGTTGAGAAAGAAATGGCTATTTTATCAGCCTGAGCACAGAAAGGCATTGTTTCACATTGTTCTTCTGTGAATGGTGGGAGAGTTACAGGAGGTAGCATGGTGGGGCAGGAAAGGAGAGGACAAGGTCAGAAGTGACTCCCAGCTCTAGCAGCACTCTCTGTCAGATTTGGCTTTGGCTTGTCTCAGACCTTGGCCAGCAAAGCAGGAATGGAGACCAGGAATGTCAAGGCCCTGGTGCCCTGCCTTAGCATTTCACTCTCCAAATTCAGCAGAAGCAATACAACCCTTGCTTCTCTGAGGGCTGTGCACAAAAATAGCAGATTCATCACCAGATTTCTTCCTTACAGCTTCACTGGGGTTTCGTGTCATTCCTTCTACTGCAAGCAGAAGCAATCCCAAGCAGGGTACAGCACACTGCTGAGTTGGTACCAGCTTCTCACAACGATGCTATCTGTGACTTGTGAGTTCCTTCCCGGGGACATCTTTAATAATCACATCACTGAGAGGCTACATCATACAGACAGAAACTAGAACTGGGCTGTGTATATGTTCCAGTCCAACCCTAGGCTGTGCAGCACATCATCCATAACAGACACACTCAAATAGCAGGTCTGGCACCATGAACTAATTGGCACACTGTCCTGGAGAAAGATTTTCAGTGACTTCATATTTTATAGTTAAGCCCTGTGTGAAGTCTGTATAGTAATCAAAAAGAGGGTCAGAGACAGGGAAAAAATAAATGTCTTTCTACATTACACTATGAGAGAAACATTTCATTAGAATTTTTTTTATATCAATGGGAAAAGAAATGAAACAGGAATAGGTCTTTCCCCATGGCTTCACTAGAACCCAGTGAAAGTAGCAGAGACAGACTTTACCCCAAAGTCTCCCCAAAACAGCAGAGTGGGTATCCTGGGAAGATGTGAAGCAAAGACCAGCAGAATGCTGCTGTGCTTCTGTACTCTGCTCTCCTCCCAAGGGAAAGAGCCAGGCGAGTAGTTCAGTCTTCTAAGAATGAGGTTAAACTCACACTTTCTACAGCTTGAAGCTCAAGGGAAAAGGAAAGTTCTGAAGCACTGCCAGCTGTGATACTAGTTGACAACTCTTATCCAAGAGCCTACATTTTATCTTGCAGTTCCTCCAAGAGAAGGAAGCCAAAGCACAGTTCACCATTCCTCCATGCTGAACCGGCCATTTGCACTCATCTTTTTCAGTCTGGTTATTCAACACCTTTCACAAAGTAAGATGTGATTTTGGCCCTGTGGAAAGTATCTGAGAGGCTGTATCTGCAAAGTCCATCTTCCTCAGACAATTCTCAGTGCACTGCTGATGGAGTGTCCCACTGTCCCTGGCTGTACAGAGTATGACCATTTTTTTGCTAATTCATAGAGTTCATCCATACTTTAACATATCAAACAGTAAAGTGGCTTTGTGATAGGAACAATATCCAATAACCTACATGTACCATTACACTTCAGTCTTGAACATCAAGCCACAAGCCGTGAATGTGATCACATTTTTTGCTCAGTTCTGTCTTTTCTCACTAATGTGACATAAAAAGAAGACAGAAGTTGTGTTCAGGCAGAAGAGAACCTCAGCAAATTCCTGAAATGCTTTTGGAGGAAAAATGTTCTATAGAGCTGTTCTGCTATTCTAAGAATTGTATTTTAATGAATTTAATACCATTTAATTTAATGTACTTTTGAGTAAACTGTTTCTTTTCCAATTTATCAACATGTAAACATCTGCTTTGGCTATAGGAACTTTCAGAACTGTCCACCATAAGCTACATAAATGGCCCATCCAAAAACACGCTAGCAAATCACTGCCTAAACTCATGTTCATTAAAAAAAAAAAAATACACATTCTTCCTGCAAACTCAGATTTAAGGGATGATGACCCCTTGAAGATGAACTCCTGAAACCTGCTATGACTTCTAATATTTTTGTACATATTTATACTTTTTTTTTTAAAAAAAATATCCATGAACTTGTTTCTTCCTACTGTTGTAAAATAACTTTATATGGCACTCCTCTGATAAATTAATTACTGTGAGAATTTATTCAGTGTTTTATAGCACAGAAGTATCTACCCTGAAAGTCCCCAAGGTAAAACATACAAGAAAGAATTACATGAAGCAAATAAAGCCCCCTCAACTCAGGCTTAAATAACAGGTGTGATGACACTGGTTTCTGCAATTAAAAACTAAAATGGGAAAGTGCAACAGGAGATTGGAAATACTGGTTTTCAACTTCTGTAGACCCAAATCTGCTTGCTGTTAACATTCCAGAGGTAATGGACCCATTTTCCTCAGCAAAACCAGGATACTCTCAATGAGAGGTCTGATCTGCTATAAGTACCCAACATATTCTAATAAAGTACATATATATACACACACCACTTCAGACCTGGACTGGACAAAAATGGAAGGAGAATTAACAGGATAAGTGAGATTCACCTTAACTTCTGGCATCGTCACTATCCATTTGAATCTTTTCTCTGACTTAAACCATGCATTGTCCTGAGGTAGGACACAAAGAGACCTACACAAAGAGATGGCACAAGAGAGGTTTTCTTTGTTCTTAGGAGACTCTACTCATATGGAGGGTCCTCGCCCAGTCCTGGATGACTCAGGATGGGGAGTCTCTCTTGTCACTGTGCAGAAAGGTAAATGACCTCCCTCCTCAGCATCCCCAAGGCTACCAGATACTCAATCTTCCCTTTTGCTGCTACCCCACACCTAATACCACCTGCCCCCAGGATGACTGAACACACCCCCTGCTTTCTTGGCCTGGTTTTTAGGTTTTTATGCACAGTTGTCAGCAAATGGATAATGTGTATAACAGAGCAGCACACACCTCATTCTACCATGCCTGGGAGAGGATGAAATCAGGCCCATCTCTCCAATCCACAAATATTCTTACTCACAGAAGAAAGCCCAGCTGTGCCACTTATGGATGTAAACCCTAAGTCCTACATAAGAAGGTATGGAATACCTTTCTGTCATTATATACGTCACCTTTCAGGTCTTTGTAACAACCTGATAACAATTCAGCCTCTGCTGAAGCAGTAAAAGAGCACCACAGATTGGATACTCTTAGTGTTCCTCGTTTCGTTTTGTAAAACCTCAACAGTGTTTGAATTCAAAGTTTAAGAATTTATTATAAAGTTAAAATACACCTTAAGGTATTTTGAGTCTGCAGAACTAAAATCCGATTCTTAATATTGTATTGGTTAGACAACACGCCCATTTGCATTAATTACTTTTGGTATTTACAATTGCTTTTTAAAAAAAGTTACACTTTCTCAAGGTTGAAAAGCCCCACAGCCCATAAGGGCAACTTTCAGAATTACTTTTTCAGTGTCAAGTGGCTAATACACATCATGCTGAATTTCAAGATAATTTATTCCTTTAGAAATGCAATTACACATCACTCTAAATTTTGTCTGGGATCATGATAAAAACTCCTGGTTCAAAGCTCCCCTTAATGAGCTGCACAACTGTCTGTATAGCTGCTCTTTATATATTCACAAGTACACAATCTTGTGCATGGCTGTGTAGTTGAATGGACAGATAAGAAGCCCAGAGGGGAGAGAAAAAGTTGCATGGACTGCAACCTTCTTGGTGTCCCCCTTTTGTTTTCAGCCTCCTGACAAAAACTTTGTAAAACTTTTGATCTGAAAGCTCTTGGATTAGAACTGGCAAATAGAGATCACATTATTTCCTAGTTGTAATAATGGAAGCTTGAAATGAAATTTCAGGTACCTGCATCTTTTTCTTGGATAGAAATCAGATTTCACTGATTGTAATATGCCCTAGCTCATAGCCTTATGTCAATACAACTACCTAGCTGTAAGACTGTAATTTTTGTGGATGGCTGATTTTCCTCTGTTCTCCATTTTCTTCCTACCAATGGACCTCACAACACATTCTTTTTTTCTGGCCAAGCCTGATCAGAATGACTAATTGTTAAGCAGATTGCTCAGGTAGAAGGGAAGTTTGAGGGCTGTATGAAGCTCTGTATCTGCCCCATGGTTAAGGCAGTCGACAGGTGCCTTTGCCCTCTGTGAGTTCAGCATTTCCAAGCTATTCATCTCTGTTTCCCTAAAGAGCTCTATAAAAGTTAACAGCACAAACAATACGCTAGAGATTAGAGCAACTCATAGAAATACACAGCAACCGACTGGCAGCCTAACGATTTTTCTCTCCTAGGGCATAGTCTATGGCAGGAGAAGACTTCACAGACCTTTGCATAAATCTGGTCCTTAAAAAGAACAGGAGAGATCATTGTTGTCATTGTCAGCACACAAAATTTAACGGTCAGGTCAATAACTATTAGTGATGCTGAAAAAATCATGGTGAACAGCATTTGTGTTTCTATTTCTTCCCTGGGACAGACTTGCTCTTCTCAGCAGTTTCCCCTCGAGGAACATTATTCTAAACAACTGTCCTATTTTTATGCAAATTCATGTTTTACAGGAGATAAGACAGTAATGATAAATTCTTCCCATTTCCTAACGCTAGATGAGAAAAACTCCACTCCATAAAGAACCAAAATTGTAATATCATAGTGTCATACTTAACGGGGGTGAAATATATTCCCTTATTAGCAGGAACAGAACATCATTTGTTCTTGTAACATGATCTGGTTGTCTGGAAAGAAAAATCCTAGTTAATCATTTTATTTTATTATATTTTTTCCAATGACTGAAATTTACACAAATGAAAATAACTAGGGATTCATCACGGGTTGACAATACTTTCAGATTAATAATGGGTGGTGTCGCATCTCCTCTAAATTACTAACTACCTTGACAGGCAGCTAATAAACACCGCAGCCCAGTGCGGCAACCTCCTACACATTACACTGTCCTCTGGGTGTTAAACGGCACAAGATGTGCAGATTAGGAACGTTTCTCATCAGCATCAATTAAGTCCCAGCTCCACCTTACCTTGTTTCCTTGTCCTTGGGCATCACAGGTGACCCATAGCCAAAAGCCTGCTTGTCGACCGGAGAGGGCACTGCCTCGGCCATGCCCGAGAGGCCAAGGGCGCTTCGTGCTTTCGCATCCACAAACACGGGCTGTCCTGGCTCCTTTTTGAAGGACTGGCGGCTGGGGGAAGACCTGTCAGGCTGGATGGTGTGGGGGGGAATGTGAGCGCTATGGTGAGGATGGATATCAATCATTCTCATGTCAGGCACCCTGTGGGGTGAGGCGGGAGGTGTTTTAGAGCCGAGAGTGGGCAAATGGCTCTCCGGGTACTTTCGTGACTTTTGTCTGTACAAGGACTGCTCCAGCATTTCGGGCTGCATGGGGGAGGCGCAGTAAGTGCTCGATGACCTCATGGCACTGCGATGGTAGGCTACAATGTGATCGGGGACATCGAGGGGGTGTCCAGAGTGGGGTGCAGCCACACTCATCCTCCCCTCGTGAAACAAGTAGGGGTCACCGTACAGACCTTCATTCCGAATCAGAGTAAGGTTTTTGTTACTCATGTCGTCATCCGGCTTCACGTCCCGTCTCTCCAAGATGGCGCTCGGGCTGGGCGATATTGAGCGCGAAGCTGGCACGCTGGACAGACGGTCTCTGGGGATGGTGGCGTTGCCTGGCACACCCATGGGCCGGCCCCCGCCGTAGGGAATCCTGGACGGAGAGGGAGGCATGGAGTGGGGCACGGGGGTGGAGGGTGGAGAGCTGGGCATGGCGTGCGACGGGTGTGTGGCAGATCCAGGGCGGGAAGCACTGGGGCCGTCTCGGCCTGTATAAGCAATTTCCCTCTGCATCTGGAATGGAAAGGAAAATAATTTCAAATACAAAATTACCAAAGGAGCAAAAGATGATGTGGGTTGTGATGACCTTGACATCTACAGAAAAAGTAAAGGGGAAAAACCCAAACCTTCAAGACCAAGTATTTTGTCATTGTCATAAAGAAACCACTTTGTAACTTCCGTGCCTAAAGAAAGTAACAACTTTAAACAGCAATAAAATGGGCTGCGTGTTAGCAGAACATGAGAGTTTATAAACTGCTTTTACATACACAAATACTGTCTTACCCTAACCAATTCACAGCCACCAAAGCTGAAACCAGGGGTTTCAGTGCCAGATGGTGTAAATACGTGTAGCCAGTGACAGACTTAGTTTATTGATCAGACACACAGGCTAGGTTCACAGAGTCTGAACCAGGAAGAAAATGCTGATGCTCATCACAAAGACACGAAGTTTTTAGATAAGAAAAATGTGTACTAAAGCTAATTGGCCATTTGCTTCCGTGCGGGATACCACCTTTTGCTAATAGCTCGATATGGTCTTTATTAAACAAAGGATAAACAAAGCACAGGGGAAAAACACAAACATTTATTTACTGCAACACAGTCAAGCTGCATGAGAACATGCACCATGGGTTTCCTTCATTGCAAAGAAAACAGTGCTTTGAACAGTTTGGGGAGCACACACTCAGAAAGTCACCAAACATTTTTTCCTCGTTTTGTCAGCAGCAGCAGTAACTGCTGGCAGTAAGGAATGAGCAAGCAAGTAAAAGAAAGGGAAAACTTCCATACCAACTTGTTAGTGCTTTGTTAACAGAGGCCTTGGCAAAAATCTGCAATGGATACACGTGCTTCTGAGACTGTGGCATCTCATTCTGCCCAGCAATGACCTCTCTAGATAGCCGAACACTGCCAATGACAGGCACAGGAGAAATTCTCCCTCCAGCAAGCATCATGTGCCTGCTTTGGTGCTGTTTGAAAGGAGATGAAAAAGTCAGCTGGGTTCCACCAACTATATAGGGAAAAAAAAAAAAAATTACAGCTTCTGAAATTTCTGTTGGAAATTTCAGCTTTCCTCTTCTTCACTTCCAAGGGACTATAGAGAACTGAGCCTCACCAAGCTTGACTAAGCTTGACTACACATTCCTAAAGTTACAGAGCACACACTTTATAGTGCAGTGGTAGTTGCTGATCTGAAATCTTCACAATTTTTCACCCCACTCACTCCTTTCTTTGACAATATGACTGGATTCATTGCAGTTACAGTGATCCATGGCTGCTGGAACAAGAAACTATATTCTAATTCCTGCCCCACCAAGGTTTTTCCACTGGTAAGGGAATTGCAATGGCCATATATAAACAATAGCTGTTCTCACCACAGCAGGCTCCTCTGCACTTGGGAATTACAAATGACGTTCCCCAGAGCCTGAGATCAAAAGTCTGGAGTATCAGGTATCAGAAAGAAGAAAGGAGAGAACCTGATTGTGGCAGCAGCAATAATAAGTGAGTGTAACAGAACAAAGGAGCTCACTGGGATGATCATCAATGAGACAGAAGTTATCAAGTCAAAGGATAACGCGATAATTTTTTTTTCATTTGCACAGAGAATTACTCTCATCTGGAATTAAAATAAATAAATAAAAACAGTATTAAATTTAAAATATTGATGCAAATTCAGTATAGTTTTCTATCAGATTGAAGAAACACTGAAACGTACTGAGCTGTATTGTACATTTAGACCCAGGACCTGGTCCAGCAGAACTAAAAGACTCTTACTGACTCAAGAAGCTTTGGGATGATGTCTTCAGGGACAGGCAGCCACAGACATTTTGCACTGAGGGAAGAGCCCAGAGAAAGAAAATCCTCCTTGGTTTCTACTGTACAAGCTATACCATGTCCTGTGTAGTTGCTTCAGCTAAAGCTGCAACAGATGTAAGAGTATCTGGCACAGAAACCATAGACACTGGGATATGCTGGCTTGCAGTGACAGGAAAATTCTGTTACCTTGTAGAGAGGAGAAAAATTCCATGGGAAGCTTTGAAAGCAACAGGTTTAATACCCCCTAAATTCTGGACTTCATATTCCTGCACAAGCTTGTTCATTTCTAGTAAGTCAAAGAAATTGGTCAAAGGGAAATTCCTAGTTTCTATCTTACTGTACTACCATACTTTAAAAAGGAAATGGGAGTTCAAATATGAGGCTGAGCTATTGCTTAAAACCCTGTGTCTGAGCATTGACGTACATGATGCTATTTACTTTTGCTGTGTAGTTGGGAGTACACAGTCTGAATCAAGACCCCATTGGGCTTGGCAGGTCACAAACACCTGGGCAGGGAACCCTTTCCTGAAAAGTTAATTTTCTATTTTAAGCCATGACTCAGCCCCTGGGTGGAGTGTGCAGAAGGGGGAGCAGTTGGAGCCAGAGTCCAGGGTGTCCAGACTAGGTGCACTGGGGCATGTGGACTGAGCAGGGACATGAGCTAGTGACCAGGAGCCAGGCAGCCCTACCATCTGGATTACAGTGTCTTCTGCCACATGGTTGATCTTTGTTCTCTTTCCACCTTTGCCTCTTCTCCAAAATCTCTAGACTGTTAATGGAAACTTTAAACATGTGAATGATGGTCTATTCTTGTTTCTCATCTATACATCTTTTGTGTGATATTCAAAGCACACAACTCTCTCTGTGCTGTTTTTCTTCCTCTGTCCTCCACCACAAAACCCCCATGTTGCTCAATGGAAACACACACTTGACTAAGCAGGCTGTTTTGAGCCACATGTTCTTGGACATCCACTGCATGACTCAGGGACAGAGAAGGAGGATATTGGGCTTATCTGGGTCTCTAAATACTGGGTGCCATCACAGCCAATTGCTCTGAGGGCAAAAGGAAGTGCAAGCATAGGGAGCATGTGCTTTTTGACTGCAGCTATGTAATAGGTTTGCCTGGGGGTGTGATTTTCTTTAGCATATAGTTTTTCCTTGCTCTTCCTGCCTGTAGACTTTAAATCCTTGAAAAAGAAGCTTGCTTATCAATTCTTAGGTTAAAATCCAGCATCAATTTCTGTGTAAAACATTTGAGAGGAAAAGGCATCACTAAGAATCTTTCACTTTCTGTAGCAAAAAAGATCTAAACCTAACCTCTTGTGAAGTTGTGATCAGTCTAACAGCACTTAAGTTTTAAGACACAGATTTGGATTTTTTTTTAATGGTAATAGAGTTACTGAAGAGTGAGCAAAATATAAAACCAATTGTATTATTTATTTGAAAACCAGCTGGCATACTCAAGAACTTGCTGTATTTGGAGTATCACTGTATACAGAAAGGTAGCAAAGCAGTTATTCACCCACCCCAATGGGTGACCTCATAAAGTGTCCTGCTCCTGCTAGCTCACACCAGGGGCAGGCAGACCTGGCTTCTCTTCACACAACAGAAAACAAAGTTTGTGGCAATTCCTGGCCTCTCAAATAGCACAAGTCCCCTAAAAAGAGGACAGATTCCTGGTATCAAAAGTCTTACAGATCCAAAAGAGCAATATACTACTCAGTGCTTCAATAGCTGGTCATTTCTGAAGTAAAATCTAGTCTGGCTTGTTGCCCCTCAGGACCAATACAACACTGGGCTGATCTTTGTTCTAAATTTGTAAGGACCATCCTGTCTCTTAGGTCACTGCTGTCCCAACATGGGCATCTCACAATGAAGTTATCCTGACTTCTGACTCTCAGCAAGTAATGAGCAGCTGTGGTACACAGCAGACATGGCACGTGAAGCCCTGCCTGCAGGCACACCAGGGCAATGCCAGCTCCCACAGAGCTACTACTAGCTCATCAGCACCACACCAACCCTTCACCTTGCCACACAGCTGGACACCAGAGGTACAGTCTGACTCACATCATAGCAAAACATGAGCAAAGGGAAAAGCAGGCCAGAGTTTCTGACCTTGCATCCCTTCCCATTGCTCTCCTGGGCCTTTGTCTACATCAACAGAGAACACAGCAGGTGACTTTGCCCCTCAGCCTGTCAAAATACCTACCCAGAACATGTTCCCTAGATGTAGCTTATCCATCCACCCTCTTAGAGATGTACTGGAGTCCCCAGCAGACTCCAATCACCTCTCAGGCACATGAAGCTTTTACTTTCCTTACTCTCCTGGTGACACCCTGACTTTCCCTGAGGAAACTGCACCTATGCTTCTGAAGCCAGCTCACCCAACAGTAAAATGAGGCCACCTGTAAAGAATTTTACTGAGATCTTGGACAGTTTCTGATGTAAAAGCTACAGAAATGCTAAGTACTAACACAATACTGATGTAACTCATCTTTCTGTACAGAGACCTCTCATAAATTGCTCACCAGAAGAAAATTCTCTAAAAAGTGAGGCAATCCTTCACTTTTCCAATCAGGAGAGACTTAATTAAAGAACCTCAAATCCAACAACAATGCAATCCATTAGGTTTTTCTTTCCATGTAAAAATAGTCAGCCTTACTGTGCTATTTGTCTAAAACTCCCAGTTTAATCAGTAGTTGCACTATATGATACCATTTATATAATGACTGATCTTTCATTCCAGCTGGGGTTGGACAGCTGAAAAGGACAAATACACTTTTGCAAAAACCCTGTCATATATGGTTTTAATATTTCTAAAATGCTATAAATTATGATAAGAAATAGTGCTCTTTACAATTACAGAATTGGTAAACAGCCAGAAAACTGAATTTTTGAAATATCTGTACCATGACTACCTGTCTGAAGGCACATCCTTATGCTATCAGACATCACTGAGATCTTGTCACTCTTGTTTGTTCTTGCCTTCTATCAGTATGCCTTTTAATTCTTACAAATTTCCCCATTTCATTTGGTCATTACAGGAAAAAAGCAAGGCTACAACTGCAGATTCCTCTGGTTGCCCTATGTCATACTTAAAACTGCAATTTTTTTAGCTTTTTCTAGTCAGGAACTTTAAAATGAAAAATACTTTAATCAGACAATGCTAATCCAAAAGAGCTGATACATTTGGTAAAAATATCAGTAAAGACAAAAGTTGGAAAAAATATACCCAGGAGATATCAGTCAAACACTGACACTGTTTCTTATGATTTATCTCTGGAATGCTCTAGAGCTTTGGCTTTCCCAATCCATAAAGCTGGGGCAACTTGGTTAGAGTCTGCCCTGGGGCAGGGACCCTCATTCTTCCATGAGCTCCTCAGCAAAGTGGGTGCTTGGTAGTTCTGGGGTCATCTTCTAGATCAAGTACTAAGACACACCAGGGGCTTCAATGTCCATCACTCCTCAGCAGAGTGCCCAGACTGGAAGCTTGTTTGGCAATTTTGGCTAAGGATGGGTCCTCTGATGCCCAAAAGAGAGATCATGCAGCATCTGACCTGGGCTGAGTTGGAGACCTGGCCTCACCTGTATCAGGTCCCACAGTACAAGGCTCTAGGAGCTGCTGGGGTTCACAGTTGTTTTTCATTATGGGAACCACATGCTGGTAAAATAAAACTGATCTCACATGTTCAAACTTCCCATGAATAGGGAATCTGAAGACCCAGCTAGCTGTTCTTAACAGGTCCCACATATTCCAATTGTTCTTTCCTGGATAATTTTCCAGACAAGGAATTGCAGAACCCCTTGAGAAATCTCAGCCTTTATTATCATTGACTTCGCATTCTTAGCAAGCATCTAGGTTCTGTTCTTTAGCTCCTTTGCAGTTTTGGTACATGCCCAGCTGTAAGATCTCCATATTATGGTGAAAGAAGAATGAGCTAAAAACTTGGAACATCTATGAAATGTAATTTTCTGGTTTCAGTGACTGATTACACTAGAATGCTTAATTGGACATATATGGATATTGTAAGAGAATCACTGGGATTTTCTTCTTCCATTTATGCTCTTAATTCTATGTTTTTCTTTCCCTTGATCATCAAAGCTGCAGTATGTTAGTATGTTTCTTAGGATGAGCCTGTGATAGTAAGTGGTGATGAATCCACACAGTCCTCCAGTTTCTGTGTTAATAGAATTTTTTTTGTTTTCTTTTTTTTTTTTTTTTTTTTTTTTTTGTGAGACTCAGCTGCCTAGAAGCTGAACATGAACAACATAGGAGAACCAGAATATGATGTTCACTATTCTAGAAGGTGGAATTTAGAGCACACAAACATGACCCCTCCACAAATAAGGCATCCTGAATGAACCTTAATCAGGTGTCACCATCATACTTCTCAAAAAGCACTGTGACTTCCAGTCTCCATACACTTCTACCACTTTTAAAGCTGTACACAAAGATTATGGCATACACATTATTTCATCCTCAAAAGCAGTATTTTTAGTGACCATATTGTAACTGCTCAGACATTAGAATGAAGCTCAGCCACAGCATCACTTCCATGTTATAGAGCATCAAACACTCTTAACATCATTGTCCCTTATTTTATACCTATATCTTTAATGCACACTTCTGCATGAACGTAGTCCCTACAGCAGTCCAAATGTTTTACCTCAATGTATTTTACATGTCTCAGTATGTCCTTTAGTATCCCTGACTACATATAAACTTAATTCATACCCTATCCTAAAGCTCTCGCGGGGAAAACAAAGAATACCTAGTTCACTTTTTACTGAATGTAAAACAGATCCATAAAATTCTAAGCTAACCACAAAACAAATTTAATGGTAATATCAAAAGCAATGTTTGATTGCTTCACCTTGCCTTTAAGTCATCATGCACACTGAAGATGGATCATGCAAACAAGAAGAGAGTTTCAGACCAAATACTACACAGTGCTCTTTCAGGCATAATTTCTCCATCCTGATGCTACTGTGAGTTTTTGTTTCTACAATTAAAAACAGTAGCACTCCTATTATACTCTTAGACCACAACATTTCCTATGGACAAATAAAACAATCTTTGATCATATTTTTGCTCGGAAATAATTAAAGCCACTTACTGTTACTTAAGAAAATCACTTGTATGGCTACAGCAGTGAGATGAACATTTGGTTCCACTTCTTCTAATAAAGCACTTTTTGTTTTCAGCCTTGAATCTAAATCCTCATTCTACGGTGTAATATTTTGTATATCCATGCCTTCTGGGAAAAGCTTTGAAACAATAAAAATGTTCCTTGTTCCTTCTGCTCACAACAGGGACAGGCCATCTTGCTTTACCCGATCATCTAAGTAGTGCTGCTTCAGTAGACTGAAGTACTTTTCCACATGACAGGCCTGCAATTTCTCCTCCCCTTTGAAATTAGTCACTAAATAACCTCCTTGGCATGTCACCCAGTCAGAAACCGTGCACCACTATGTGATTCAATCGCTCAACCATTTTAATGTGTGCCTATGAGATGTATAGAAAGAGACTAACATTATGGAATGAAGCACACGAGAGACTCACAAAGGAGAAAGCCATAAATAAAACAGTGAGTAACCTCTATTTAGGTAAAAGTGCATTTCAAAGGTAACTATATGAAAAACATACACATTAATTCCCCATCAGATAAAGATCTCCAATAATTTAGCAAACCTAGAACATATAATTCTATTAAAAAAACCCAACAAGACTCAATAAACAACAGTTATAAACTTCAGAAGCTTTTCAGATACTCATATGGTAGTTACATGTGGTAGAAGAAAGGACAAGCCCCTCCTGTGGAGGAGACTGTCTACTCATTAACCAGGCACCTGAACGAACCTGAACTTTGGGGCTCCCATAAATCCATCCCATTGTTATCTCTCAGCAAACAGCCATTATGATTATGTGCTGGTGGGTTTCTTTTGGGTTGTTTTTATGTTTGGGTGTTATATTGTTTTATATTTGTTCTGTTTTTTTCAAAAGGGCACAGCAGAGAAGGGAAGTATAAAAAAAAAAGACCCAAAACTTAGAACAGAAATTCCCTTTCATCCCCTCATCCCTAAAGATCACAGAATATAGAAAATGCCTTCTTAAAATGACAGTATTTACAGCCTAAAAGAGAAGGCACTTAAATACTGCAGGGGAAAATCTTGTGACATGAGCATTTTACAGGAGTGCAGTTACCTTCTGGGATGGGGAGCATTTGGGTTTTTTTGCTGTTGGTGTGGGTTTTCCTTTTTATTTGCTTGGTTTTGTTTTTATGCAAGTAAAAAATTGCCTCTATCACCACGACTGGCATTCACAAGAATCAAAATACAATTTAAGCACATGACCATGAGCTCATACAGCCATAAAGAACCAGTTATAATGGGACCTTATTGGAGTAACATTTCTATTTGACAGTACTGCTCTCAGTCTCTCAGCCATTAGTGAAGGAGGCATCATTCATTTCCACTACAAAAAGGCAATCTGACACAAAGCATTTAGGTATCAGGAGAAAGATCAGAGCAGATCTGGTAACCAAACCTAAAACTCCAGGTGTTCCACCCCTTAGTACATCCAGCCCAACAGCAGAGAAGTCCTCCAGCTTTGTAGTCAGCTGCTGTGAATTCTGATTTGTAATGTACATTGTAAATTAGTATGAATAAGTCTTCCCCAGAACTTCATGAAATTTATGTGTAGACTAACTAAGCAGTCATTTCAAAATTATATTAAAAAAAAAATCACTTTGTCTTAAATGTTTATTTTTCAGTTTCAATGTAAAATACTTTAAAAGGTTATTTTTATTAAATATTTGCACTAGAATTATAGTGAAGTGTTATTATGGCACAGAAACAATGTTAGATCTGTTTTTTTAAATTTCAGATTTAATCAGTCAAGGCTTGTTTCTTGCAGTATAGAAGCAAAGCAATATTTACCATTGAAGCATCTGGTTTATATTTGGCAGGTTTAACTAACCAGTCAAGCATCCCCTTTTAATGAATGGATGTATATACTTGACCTAGTTAAAATGCTGCTTATGTCTGCTGACCAACCAGCTAAAAACCATCAAGACTAAAGAATACAGGCAAATTACCTTAGCACACTTCTATGGCACACATGCTTTCCAGCAGTTGCAAAGGATAGTCTTCCACCCCTGTTCTTCCTTACAGGCTAACAGCCCCACAGTGAGATATCACATTATTATGCTAATAAGCAGGATAAAAACCCCACTGTGTTTCACTGCAGTTTCTCTCTAATGAATTGCAAGCTGGTAGGATGCAGATTTTCAGTCACTGGGCTCTAACAGGACAAAGTGTATCCCAGAACATCAGACATACTGTAACTAGCTCTCCATACATCTGCTGATATGTACAAGAGTCTTCATGTACATCTGATGCACACAAAAAGTTTTTCATGTGAGGAATGAATCTTCTTTTAATTTTAAAATACATCAGGGACAGTATAATAAATAGTACACAGATATATCATTACAGAGGTTGTAATTTGTATGTAGTAACAATGCTTAAAAACCATTCAAGCATCACCTTCCATTTCAATTACTTTATCAGAGCCCTCAAGCCTTGTCTAACTTGCCATGTATTATCCAGCCTTTAATTACTTGCCATATATTTATTTATAAAGTACTGTACAGAACAAGAGTTCATTTTCAGTTTAACCCCTGGTATAAACAAAGGGCATGCCCCTAAGAGGTGCAACACCCCTTGCTTCACTGAGATCAAGCCTGGAAGTTTAGGATAGTTTATTATTTTAAAATCAGTCTTGGTGCCTATGTTAATGATAGGCCCAAATTATCACTGAGGTAAATCTCCAGTCACCCTACTTCCTCCCACATTATTAACAACGTTGGTCTGTTGGATCTTTCTACCAATTTGCCCATTGTGTTAAATTATTTTCTGTTTGCTTCCCTAATTTTTAAGTGGAAAAGTGCTAGGCATGCAGCATCAGTAAAACACACAGTTATAAAGCCAGCTAATACTCTGTACTCTACTGTGGGGTATACACATGTGGCATGTGTAACTTCCTGCTTCACTAGGGATCAAAGTTCTTTCTGTTCCTGGTAACAGCTCTTTTGGTTCCTATTCCCTTAATAATATTTCATGGATGGAAATAATTAAGGAGTTAATGCCTTGTACTGCTGTAAACAACCATTTCCTTGACAGAAAGCAAGGGAGTGCTTACAGGCTGGACTGCTTGTCACTAACTCAGGGCTTGGTTTTGTTCTCAGCACTCGGGAGAAAAGTTGTGATGGAGTCAATGAGGTCTGCATGAGTTCAGTCCAGCAGCACCCAAATGGGAAGACATTTTGCTGCTGATGGCTTTTACAGCTGTACTACGAATGAAAAATCCTTTTCTCCTTGTTTTGGAGGGTTGTGTATGGGTTTTTTTGGGGTGATTTTCATGCCACCCCACCAATCCTATAGCCCACCCAGCTTCTAATTCTGTTCCCAGAAACCAACTATGTAGGACATGTATGTGGCTGTCTGTAGGAAGCTGGAGAACCACCATCAGCATCTTTCTTCCCTCTCCTTAGAAACTTCTCAAGTGTGGTTATCCACTTTCCAAAATAAAAGTAGAGAGATCGACCTCTAGCCTTGCCTTCAAACATTCATCAGAGTCAGAAAAAGGTGTTCATACCCAATCCTGATCTCAGTCTCAGCTGCTTCCCCATGGCAAAAATGGGGAATCAGAACAGAGCCCCCCAGGTTGCTGTTCTTCACAAAGGCACTGAGGTGGCACACACCCTGGCACCCAGTCAGGCTGTGTTGGTGCCACCCTGCTCTCCATGACTCCGAGGAGCAGTTACACATCGGCCTCAACTTTCCCACATCAGCTCTCCAAGCCACGGCCCATATTGATACCTCCAGCAATGTGTGTGGTGTTCCCTGAGGGCTGAAAATCCTACAGAAGCTCTCTGAACTTGACAGGCCAAGCTAAACAAACCAGGAGAGAAAAGAAGAGTTCTGGCTGCCTGACACATACTGAATGTGGACAGACACCACTATCTTCTCCTAAACATATATATTGTTTGTTATTCCCTCTGTTTACTGATTCCAGAGGCATGCAGTGAATCAGATATGCCTTGGGGTAGACATATGTACCATAAAGTTTTCTTATATTTATTCCAAGCTCCTAGTTCTTAAAAAAAAAAGAAAAAAAAAAAAATGCAAGTAAACAAACAAAAAGCCCTCCCACACCACAGAGCACATAAGCACCAGCTAGAATGAACCACTATAAGGGGGACAGGCAGCTCCACAGCTTCACTGCTGGCAAAGAACCACTCCTGGTAGAACAGCTGGAGTCCACAGTGTATATTAACATTATGGATATATACACACATACATACAATATATGTTTTGCATACCAGCAGTAAGTACATTTTTGGCCCGTCCATTGGGGATGGCAGATCAACATTATCAGGAATTTCAGACCTTTGGGGATTAAACAAATTAAAAGCAAGGAAGTACAAATGGGAAATCCTGTGCTGGAAACTCTATAAGCCTCTGAAAATTTATTTTAAGTTTACTGGAGCAAATATAGCCAACTCTCATTGGAGTCACATGAAGAAGGTTCTGCAAAACTCAACTATTACGTCAGGTCTGCAGTCTGTCTCTCTACCCTGTAATTTAAACCTCATGCTTCCCCCTCATTTCTCTCCTGATTTAAACAAAGACATTTTCCTAGCTATAGGAAAAGTATCACAGTATGTATCACAGACATACATGCGTTAAGCACCTCTCAAAAGTTAAGACAGAACTATTAGTTGCTCCATATGGAGGATTTGTCTCTCCTAATGTCACATTAAAAGACAGTCAGTCAGTCACCCCCCTCATTCAACTTCATCATTTGGGACAAGCTGCCCTTTGGTGTTCCCAGCCTCTTGCCACTGACAGTAGTGGGCAGCAATTTCTACCCTAAACTTAGAAGAATTAGACTTTTTTCCTAATTCTCTATAGTGAACCTGCCCATATGTCTTTCCATTTAGCTCACTCTGGTCTGTTTGTCGTTCTTTTCCCTTTTTTTTCCATCTTTATAAGTCAAGCTGAGATGCTATAACTAGAAGGGATAATGAATCTTCATTCCAGCTGCAGTTTGCTAGTCCCTTGCTCTGATCCACCTTGTTGGATCCAACTTGGTTGTACCTCCTGTTTGATTGAGCTAAGATTTTAGGTATATTAGTTATTTATCAACAGACCAATATAGAATCATCTCCACATTTACTTATGTCTGAACATTTTGAAGCCTAAATGTAGAAGGCTGAGCTTGTAGCATGAAAATTTTCCTGCTTAGTCTATATGTAATGCAGAAATATTAATTAAAAAATAGCAAGAGTCATATGCTACAAACATTTGACTAATACATAACTCACAACTTTGGTTCAATGATCTTAAAGGTCTTTTCCAACCTAAATTATTCTATTCTATGACACTGAGAAGAGATAGAGTAGGTAAAGATTAATTACATGTGAAGTAACAGGGAATTCTGAGTGTAAAACTACAAAAGAAAGAGGAAAAAAATAAGTAGGGAATGAGACAGGGTGAAGGACAGCAACAGGATTTTGTAGAATAGGTCAGAGATGAAAGAGGGCAATATTTGAGGCAGAGTTCTGAGAACTAAATAGGGAAACAAGAAAGGGATAATAACAAAAATAGGAGACTAAGGCCAGGAGAGGAGGAACTGATGAGAAAAAGAGAGTTAAGGAGACTATAACATATGAAGGAAAACCAATAAAAAATTAAGTGAAAGAATGATGAAACAATGAGAGTGGAAAAACATGATCTAATGCACATTTCTTTCAAGGGTAGAAGATTTTCCATGAGTTCTTCTTATTGTAATGCTGTAGCCTAGCATAGCTGGCATGGGAGGGAGAGGGAGAAAGGAAGAAAGGAAGGAGAGATGGAGGTAAAAAGAAGTAAATGCACCCAACAAAAAATTATTTAGTTTAATATTCTGATGTTTTGTGGGGTTTTTGACGGGGGTGGTCAGAACATAAGGACAGTTTATAGGAAAGAACTGAGCAAAGCACTCCAGATAAATGCCAGCTGGAAAAACTGCTCCAGGCACAGGCAAAGAAACTATGACCATCATTGCTTTTGAATTCTACTTGCATATTCAAAGCAAAGCTATCTCAGTTACACTTGGAAGTTACAAATGTCTTTTGAAACCTAGCACTTAGTTCAGCCATTCCCACTGAAGATGCAGTAAAAGTTCGAAGCAGCTTCATCTCCTTCAGACACTGAAGAAAAAAACCAGCTCTCTGTAAGTCAGGCCTCAGCACAGCATCTGAGGTGCACTGAGACTGAGTGCTGAGAGATAACAGCTGAGGTGGCTGATGCCCTTTGTACCCGTCTGGTCATTAGTGGGGGACAATAGAAATTCTGCTGTGATGAAGTCACCCCCGGGCTCTGACAAGTGGCGAGACAAGGCCACACGTCTGTGTGCACATGGCCACGCAGCCCTTGATAGAAAAGTTTCTCCTTATCAGTTCCATCATGTTATCAACCTGCTGACCACACCTGCACATCAAGGGCTGTTTGGCCATCATATTGTCCAGTCACAGAATCACAGATATTAGGGGTTGGAAGGGACCTAGAAGATCATCTAGTCCAACCCCCTGCCAATGACCCTTCCCATTCCTAGACTAAGGCCACTTTTTTTTTTTTTCCAGGTGTAAAACAAGAATCCAACAGAAAGAGAAAGGTAAAACACTTCTTGACATAAAATGTTGAGTTTACAACGTGGATCAGATTAAATCTTGATAAAGAAGCAGGCTCTGTATTTGGACTAGCCTGGTTACACCTGTACTGAACCTGTTGACACTCCCTAGTTGACACTGTCATAGATTAGCTGTCAGTGAGGCAACTCTGGGTGAACTCTGCTGGCAAGGGAAGGAGCACAAAGCCCTGTAGTGCCTGGCCCAGCACAGCCCCAGGACAGCTTCCAGTCTAGCCACACTTCAGGCACTCTGAGCAAAATGATGGATGAGATGCAGCACATTTTGCATTGGCCTGGCTGAAATCACAGTGCCTCTGTGTGGAGGTTTATTCTCCCAGCAACACTGCATTGTTTGAGGTATCTCCCCACTACTGGGCTGCACTTATTTTTGATTTCAGTGAACAGGCTCTCATTTCTGCATATTTATGAGTGTATTTAATTTCCTACAAACAAATGGTATGTGAGAGTTGAAAAAAAAATTGTTACAATTGTCCAATTAAGGAGAGAGAAGTTAATAAAATTCTCATGCTTAATTCTTCTATGGTCCCTTAGTGTACTCTCCAGACAGAAGAGTAGTGAGTACACTAAGAAACCCCTTGGCATTTCAGCCAAGATTTTTCAGGGTGTTATCACAAATGACAAAAATATAAACACACTGAAACATAACACATTTCAATCCTAAAAAGGATGGATTTATATAATTATGTCATTGGTTTGCCAACATCCACATTTATCTCATCAGTAGAGCACGGCCCACCCATCCCATAAGCTATTAGACTGTTTGGACTGAATATGTAAAAGCTGTTACTGATTTTTGTTTTTAAAGTTAACTTTATGCTGCTACCCCTCATAACTAGTGCTGCATTCAAGCCAACTGTTTCTCTTTACTTTCAAACCAACTGTTTGTTTCTCTTGCTTTTTAGGTAGAGTTTTCTGAGAACATGGGGTCATGTAATTCATGAAGATTCAGCAGGCATTTGCTCTCCTCTCCCTAATTCCCCTGAAGAGCTCGAGCACATCATGTACATAACACAGACAGTCACCACCAACACAGGGAGCCAAACCCTTCAGACCAGTCTCAATTTCAGCACTTCCTCAGGGCACCAACGAACTGATGGGGTCATCCCTTTTTTCTTCCAAAAAAGGAATAGTTTCAAACATGTACAGTTCTGGTACAGATCAGCATTTTTATTTGGTTTAAATATGCTGTATATCAGATTTCTGCTCTTTCAAAAAAGAATTGCTGTTAGTAACAGCACTCATAAATCAAAATAAATGCATGGCTTTCTGTCTCTCTGTACTAACGACTCAGCTCTTATTTTTGTTCCATATTTGTATCTCTTCTCCACTGAAGCCAAATAAAACTGAACAAGCTGATATAGTTAAATGAACATAAAGGAAAGCATAACCCTTGGTCTTATTTGGCACTACCAGACAACTGAGTCAAAATGCAATTTCTAGTACAGATACATGGCATAAGTTAGCACATAAATAATACAGAAATGTTATAAAGCAGAGCTGATAGTTAAAAGCCCTAAGCAGCATGTTTACACCTGTAGCCAGCTGCTTCTTCCAATATTAAGGATGTAGCAAATGAGAAGAAATAAACTGCTGTGCTGAGTTTGAGAGTCAGCACTATCAGTAGGAGAAATGGTCACGGCAGCCTTACATGTAACTGGATTTTGCAGTGTCAATGTCCAAGCTGCCCTACATCTCAGAGCTCTAAGGCCCAGCAGTATTTGCAGTTGTAAATATATCTTTTGCAACTTTTAAAGTGCTATTGGCACCTCAATTAAGAGTCTTCTTGGATCACAAACTGCTTAAGCCCCATGTTTTCTTTTCATTTTACTTCCTTCTGTCCAAAAAAAACCCAAATTGGTGGGCATGGCTGAAGTCAACAACCTACTTTATCCTAAGGTCAGGCTATCTATGGTAAATATTGGGTGACTGAGGGGCTAGCTCTTTACCCAACACACCCTTCTGGTCTTTTCACTTAGTCACACACAGTTCTAATTTGCAATGATGTAAGAAAGGCATATAATCACACAAAAAAAATAATTTCAGCAACACATAATTTCTCATGGAGTCCTGTTGCCTGCTGATATTTACAACTGTCTTACTTTTGCCAGCTGAGGCTTTTTTTAACCCCAGATCTTAACATGTATCCAAGAAAATATATTTTTACTGCTCCTATTTTCAGGAGTCTGATATGTTTTCCAGAGCTCTTATTAAAAAAGTACAATCCAACATGGAGAAGACTCAAGGTCTTCAGATATGTAGCTGTGTTCTCCTAGGCATGAATGTACTGGTTAATTCTCTTGGTTAAAAGGAAGATAGGGATAAAATTAAGTCTCTTCAGTATTCATTAGGTTTATCTAGAGGCAGACAACTAATAGTACACTGAGGTGAAGACTCAGTGGAAAGCAGAGAATCTGGGTCATGATCATGAAGAAATTAATAAATCCAAAGTGTGGAAAACTTCGGAAAGCTATGATCCTGAATGACAAGTGAATGGCTGCTTTGAAGATGAAATAACATTGCTTCTAACTTTACTTGGGTTCTAGGAATTGTAGTACCAAACTACCCACCCCCACCAGGGATTTGTTACCCCTGTTCAAGTAACAGCTCATTCAGAAAGCTGGCTGAAATCATACTTGGCTGGACTTTGTCTTTGAGACTCCAGCAATTCAGATAAGCTACCTGGTCTACAAAGAAGGACCTCCTGTCCTAATAAAGGAGATCACAGCCTTGAGTATTGTTATCATCTGTCAAATTAGTGCAAATTGTTCTACTAAAAGCAAGGGCAGCGGGGGAAAAAAAAAAAAGTTACAACATCTAAAGAATTGGAACCAGGAAACATTATGAAAAAAGCAGTGAAGAAAGAATAAAACCAGAAACTAGTAGACAATAAAAATGGACTCAAACCAATCCTTATGTTTCTATTCAGGGCAAGCTCCCACTGAGGGCAGTGAAAGATTTGTTTGAGAACCTCAGACTTATGTGAGAGGCAAGACTTCTAATTTTAACACAGGGCTGAAGACAGATCATATGTTGTCACTAAGTAACTCCACCAGCTACAGGGCAAGCTCTAAGCAAATCTCTCTATGAAAGGCAGGCTGGCTTGGGGGAAATAAAGAACTCTCCCCCTAAAATTTCCACTAAAACAACTTTGTATTGTGCTTGCAAATTGATGATTACCACAGACAAAAATCTCAGGGAGTTTCCAGGTAACTGGTGTGTGATAACTGCCATATGACAGTCTAACTGAAGATTACTACATGGGTGGGGCAAGCTCATGTTCCTTCAGTTTATATCAAGAACACACTTTCAATGAACACACTTTTCAAGAACATTCTTTCAATGGCCAGCTTGATATAACTTAAAATCCACCCTTATTATTTGAAAATTAAAAAAAAAAAAGATATCTTTTTAAATGTTGGTAAAGTAATAGCACCTACACAGTTATATTCCTTATACATGATGTTCTTGAAATAAATATAATACATAACACTTCAAAGCACATAGATACTGCATTAAAAAAGCCACACTGCAGTATCCATCCAGCTGTACAGGATCTGTATCTTTAAACAGACCAACTTCTTGCCAGATAACATTTGAGATTTATATATTGGTTTATGTATACCTAAAAATATTTTTTTTTTCTCTCTCCTTAAAGTTCTATCTACTTTCCCATGAACTTGGACTTTCTAACAGCAATAGGCATTATATATCAAAGGATATATGAATGAAAGAGAACAGGTATATTTACAGTCTTTCATCACAGACTGATTTGATGCAGCTAGTTCTCAGTGTCTGCAGCTCTGTAGTTCCATAAATAATTGGCAATTACTGACAGTCCTTTCAAAGCAAAAGTAGTAAAATCCGTATCAGTAAAAGAAAATTCAGAACATCAGAGACTTCTTTTATATATTTTGTTCAAAACTCAGCAAGATTTGTAATGGGAAGTTGGAAAATAGCTGTTTATGTTTAATACATAGGTTTGAAACTAGGCATAAAATCTGAGAGTTTGGTGATTCAGAGAGCAATTAAACATTTATTTTCTCGTATGGCTCAAGGAAGAAGAAACAGTTTTCAATGTTGTCATTTATAATTCCCAGCTAATCTGAAAATATCCTTTAGGTTTTTGTTTGGTTTTGTTTTCTTTTTTTTAAAAAAAAAAAAAAGATAGGAGAAGGAATTAGATAGCTTTCATTATTTATAAGCATCATCTTACCTTACATCTCTTGGTGAATTCTGTTTCTAGATGACTTTGGCAGGTATTTTAATTCAGAATTAGTTTCAGCAGTAAATGTCATTACATCTTCTCTTTAAAAGAAACCACTTTTTCTATTTTCCTCAGACAAAGTATGTGGGTTAAAAGAGCTGCAGGGTCTCTGTTCAAGAGATTTCATAGACACTCAGAGGCTTTCCTTCTACTGTATGAAAGTTAAATGTGAGTAAGGAAGGCATTTTTCCTGTCCCGGAAATCAGTTTAACCAAAACCAATGCTGAGCTAATGAGAAATGTTTCTTCCATGTGTTCTGTTTGGCAGGCACTGCAAGTCATATCAAGGAAACACGTGATGTTTATAAATACAATATGGCTCATGTTGTCATAACCTCTGAATGACAAAAAGAGCATTAGAAAAAGCAGACAGCAAAACAGCAGGAAAGATGAGATTTGTATCATTTGGAAGGTCTCTATCAGATAATGGAGACATTAGCTTTTGCTTTTTCTTTTTCTTCTCAAAAGAAAACAAAGTCTTACAGTAATAGAATGAGTAAGGTAAACACATGGCAACTTATATAAATGCTGTCCTATAGGCATCCTAGCACTAAAATGCTTTCACAGAACTTATTGCTTGAAATCTTTTCCAATAAATTTTTTTTTTTTTTTTCTAAATACCTTTATGTAGTTCAAGGAGCTGTATTTTATTTTTTTTTAAGCTATAGTATGCAATAGGCAAACTGGCAACATTTGCATGCAACATGTAACTTTGGCAGCATTTACAGCTTTTTTGTTTGTTGATGTTAAAATCACAAACAATCCAAAGAAAACAAGTTAAACATCTTAAAGAAGTTGGAAATATGAGTACAGGCACCTTAAGAACAGAAAGGGATGATCCTCCTTTTTTTACCTCTTTCTATTTCCTGCAAACCAGCACTGAATTTCAGACTCCTTGGATGCTTTAAATTCCCAGGGAGTTGTTTGAGGGTTTTCAGCACGTGTGGGGTTTTTTTTAAGTTCACAAATTGCATCTAACTCTCTGGAGTGAAAATGTTAGCTACCTGCCAGCCAGGCACTTTCAGGGGAGGAATGAGAAGTTGCTGTTGTGCAATTTCATTAATAAAAGCTCTTCAGAACAACAGTTTACCCAATTTATCAAATATCTGTCTCATTTTACTGTACAACTCATTTTAACTCAACCCTGCTCACCTTGGCAGCCCAAACCTGCATCACTGCCAGAAACATCATAATCTTTTTACCATTCTAACTCCCAGAAAACGTGGAGTTTCCAGGTACCCCCACAATCCCCCAACTAATTTCTTACTTAGCTTGTCCTAATTGTTCTTTCTTGGAGAAACAGTCCATAAAAAATTTCCAAAACAACTCAAAGTGTACTGAGGTACAACAGCAGCCACAACAAGCATTCTTTGGATATTCCAGCCTCACCTATCCAGCTGAGTTCTGGGATAAAGCACTGACCTGCTATGGTATTATCCAAGTCAGGGAATTAAACAAGAACATGGTGGGTCTGGGACATTGTAAAACCAAGTGTAACACACAGACTTTAGGGCAGGTGGTTAGGAAGAGGAAGGCTGCCAAGAAAATTATTCACTGGTTAGTTAGGAAGCAAAAATTCCCTCCCAATTCTCAAAATTGGTGGACAGATGAGGCCCAAACCAAATTACTGCATAAACCAACATTATCAGTATCCAACTCTGGCACCAGAAAAGCAGACACGTTGCAATGACAGAAGGGGGAGATTATAATTTAGGATTCTTCCTAAATCCAGGAAAGGATGGTGTAGGGACCAAGGACAGACAGTAAGCTGTGCAAATTCAGTGGAGGAACCACTTGGAGTCACCAGGGGCTCCCAGCAACAGTGTAAAAGCAGCTGTGACACTTCCAAAGAAATTCAATTCATTCTGCAACATACAAAAATCTGCCATCATTACTTTAGTGTCCTCTGGTGACATTCAGTCTACACACCACTGCTGAAGGTGAGAAGAGGCAACCTGGCCCTTACACCCTGTAAGTCTGAGAAAGCCTTTTCCCCTTCAAATCTATACAAATCATGTATGTGAATTCTAACAGCAAAGACCAGCATGGCTGTGCCCATGCATTTGCACTGGAATTCAAAACAATGCCAGTGAGAATAAAAAGATCATCTAAACATTTGGACACAAGACAGTGTTTTGTCAAAAGAAAATACTGTTGCCTAGAGACCTAGAAAATGCTGATAAACACTACAAGCTCAGGTGAAGAACTAAATGAATGACATGCAGCAGTGTGAAGATATATTTTTCCAAATAAAACAGCTGCTACAGGTTTTCAGTGTACATTTTGGGAAAGAATAAGAAAAGCAAGAAGAGCACAAACACAAACACTCAGTGAGATGGCAGTATGTGGCTGCACCTTGCTTGAACAGCATTCAGCATGGCAGACTTGTCAAAGAAAATATGCTCTTCAAAAAATAAACAGCCATGGCATAGTATCAGTAGCAAGAGTAAGGCACTCTGAAGGATTTCAGGAGAAACTGTCCTTTAGAGCTTGCTTAGACCCTGAGCAAAATGCCTTTTTTCAAATACAACCCATTCAGAAAAATGCATGAAAGAGCAAGAAGACCAGGAGAATTACAATTCCTGGAGATGAAAGCTGAGCAGTTTGATAGGACATCTGAAACTCACAGATCCCACATTCCTCTCGCACACTCTGAATCTCTTTGTCCATATGGATAATACTTCATACTTCAAGTGTTACTGCCAATTCTTATACAGGTCTCACAGCTGTTTGGTAGTTAAAACAGGTGTCCAGGCTGGCAGCTAACATTATTTTCTGAGATTATTTTGGGTCTGTTTCATGGAAATGATTATAAATCAGACAAATAGAAGCCTGAACATCATCAAACACAGGGATAAAGGTTCCAATGGGACAAGAAGGCAAACAGTAGAAAAATCTGTAACTTTCCCAAACCTCAAAAAAAATCAAAGCTTTAACTCGCATATGGCAGAAGATACAACCACACTCACAGTATCACCATGGGAAAATGCATTTACAGGAGCTAATTTGTGATATTCTAAATACTGTTCTTTCAACCAGTCTGATAATAAGCTTCTTTTTCTGCAGGATTTATGCAACAGTTATCCATGATGCAAAACACAGTAGTTACAGGAGTTCCTCCCTGCTTCCTGCTGTAGTCACTCAAGTATCACAGGAATCTGAAGATCAATTTACCAAATGCAGAGATGCAAAAACACAAAAGTAGGTATGAGAAGCAAAGGTTTTTCCACAATTGTTTGGCTACCATGCAATATTAGTACATAAAATGTACATGTTTCTCACTTGCCCCTCACATGTTCACCCCTTCCATCTGGTTTGCTAAGGGAAAAGGGATAGGTGATCTACCTGCTTATTCATCCTTGTCTCTCCTGACCTAAAAACCTGTGAATCTGGAGGCAAATTTCAACCAGATTTAGTATAAGGGTAGAAACCATTAGTCTATGTCCCTACAAATTTTGCTAAACTAGAGATTTACAAGAACATCCTCCAATACTTCTGCTGAATAGAGAAAAAGTTGCAGAGTGTGCTCCAGCTTTTTAGACTCCAGAGGATGGGCATCAGAGAAAACATTACGACAACCCTCTACTTTGGCAAAAGCTTCAGTTAGGATCTGAGTGTTGCTGCACAAGGAAGAACCCAACCAGAAGACACTTCTCCTTAAACAAAGAGGTTTGATTGTTTCAGGAGCTCAAGACATCACTTGTTTCCAAGCCTGTAACTTTGAAGTGCTGAAGTTCACATAGATCAAAGTGAAGACTTTTTGCACATTACTCCACAAATCCCCTATGAACACCCTGGCTCTGATTTCACCTCTCAGACCAGAAAGACAATACATTTTAAAGAAAAAGTCAAATGGGAAAATATCTGTTTTGTGGGATGGGATGTACAGAATTCCAAAATGGCATCTTTGTCATTTCAGCAGAGTAAAATACAATATCCTACCACAAAACCACCACTTTGTCACCATTATTTATGAGTTAATGGCTGGTAAAATCATAGAATCATAGAAAGGTTCAAGAGAGATAACTCATCCATAATCAGGTATCAAGTGTTATGCAACACAGTATTTTAAAATAAGCAATACAAATTATTACAGTTCTTGCACAGAAGTTGCACCTGTGTTCAAAACAACTCTGTTAAGCAGTAAATACCTGGAAGAGGGCCAAAGAATGAATCTTTGCTTTTGAATACATATAGTTAACACAGTTAACCCTACCTGAAAACAGGTCAAGGGCACACAAAGAAAGCCACAGTAGACACATAGGAGATTCAACACTTACTGCACATGGAACAAGACTATAATAACTGTATAGAGCCCCAGTGAAATTGTCACATGAGTTAATGTCATCATGCACCATGATAACATGTCATGTTTCCAAGGATGAATGAGATGTGCCCAATACAGCCAGGGACTGCTACAGGAATGTAACTAGAACTATAACAGAAACATTTCAGGACCTTAAAGAAGACACTAAAAACTATCACATCAGCTCTCTGAAGCACATCTATTTGCTCTCTCGTGTTGTGTGTGGAGCAGTGTGAATAACCAAGTAATTAGAATTCTGACCTATCAAAAGGGCCATTTTGTAATTTAAGTACATAAATGAGAGGTGGTTGAGAACAGTGCCTGTAAATAAACTATTGCAATCTTTCTAAAATAATGAGGCCTTGAACTGTTGAAACAGCAGAAGTGCTGACATGAAATATTAATAATAATGCAGCTAGACATGCTCAGAATGGATAATGAAACCAAGAAGCAAATGTACAATTAAGCAAATCACTTCACAGGAAATTTTCTACGGAGTTGATTTGGCTTTGGAGCACACATGAAAGCCACAGAGCAGGCAGGACAGTAGTGGCATTTCCTTCTGGCCCCATCCAGCTCATCTGTTTGTACCGTTGATGGGTGGGGAGGAGATGAGGTTGTGTAATCTCACCACCACCATCACCCTGAGATGCAACAGTAACTGCGAATAACGCTGTGGCCGAGGTGCTGCACAGTTCCAGCTCCTGCCCTCTCAGATTCAAGGTGGGAGATAACAGTCCAGCAAAAGATACAGTGACAGAGAGAAATCAAATCTGTTTCAGATGCATTCTCTGTAGCTTCACAATATAAAATGTTCACTTGAAAATGCAAATATCCTAGTCCTTTTTCAGTACAGGTAGAAAAGTTCAGAAAAACAGAAAACCATTTACACCACAACAGGTATTTATCATCATTTCCTCTCTGAAATGGTCATTTATAGGAAGTGTTTCAATACATTTCAAGCTAGGTACATTTGATCAGTCACTACAAACCACTCTGTGCTGAACCCTTGCTGGAGTGAACTAACACCAGTGATACAACACTGGAAAGGGTTTGGAAAAATGAAATAAGAAGCTGTATAAACAATGAGCACTGTCTATGTCACAAAATAAGTAATTAAAGGCTATGTTTTCATTCACATGCTTTAATGTTATTAAACAAGAGCAAAAAAACCAACCAACCCAGTTAATGCTCAGAGCAAGTAAATGGAAAAAGCAAAGCACTTAAGAAACATTATGGTAAAAATATCCCTCTTCTATATAGGTGTATAAATGTAACCTCAATTTTATGAATTGTTGCCTACATATTACAGTTAAGAATTTAAACATTTAACATAGAAGCTGGAGGAAAGGAGAATATAAATGCAGCAGTAGTACTTACCCTTATATCTCCATTTACAGCTCTGGAAGTGTGATTAAATGCATGTGCAGGATCTTTGTTGTAAACTTTAAGGAAAGATCGGTCTTGAATATTCCTGGAATAAAAAGAATCAGCATTGATAACAGATGAAAGTAGTGTTATTTGCTTTCCTAACTGAAACTTTCAGGTAACAGACAAACATAGTAGGTCTGCAGCCTCCTTACAACAAAAAGCTAAATGTCATAACTTAGACACACACACAAACAAAAGCCTACTTTGATTCTCTTTCCCATGGGAAGTATCATTCTTTCCCTACGACTCCACACCCACAAAAATTAGATAGTGTTAAGTTTCTTTCAAGATCCTGCCATAGAGTGAAAACACTTTGAAGACAATAGAGCTTCACCATTTACATAGCCCTCAAAAGGATTTAGTTAATATTTACATGTTTTATTGTGTACTCCTCCCACATGAATTTTTGCTATTCTAAGAAGCAAGAATATCAAAAGAAAAGCAGTCTTTCTAACTGCAGTTATTCTTGAGGCAATTTTAATTATCAGCTTGTTCACAAACCTGGAAAAAAAAAATCCACAAAAGCTAAAAATTCAGTATCAGATAAATCGTTCCTCTAAACTTTATGATAAAGAAAGGTTTTTTTAAGGGAAAAAACAGGAATTACAAAAACAAATAAACAAGCAAAAGTTTTAATGAAAGCTACCACAAATGGTTTAGATGGAAAGCCCTAGGAGAGTATTTTTGTTTAATTTGCACCCAACATTTTGCCATTGATTAGTTCCCTTTTCAACTACTGCATTCAGGAAAGAGATGATGGTAGTTTTCTATGTTGTTTCAAAACCTACCTTCCAAAGAATTTATGGCTTAGACACTTGCACTGAGTTCTGATGATTTCTTGTTCACATGAAATGAGTAGCAAAGCCTCCAATCTACGTTCACTTACATCCTTTCAAAGCTGCGACTCCTTTCACTTCTCAGTAGACAATTTATTTACACATGTGACTGAATTCCTTTCCTCCAGGTGCAACTACAAGCCTAGTGAACTGATCTTAATCACTGGGATTATCATTTAAAAATGAAGGAAAGGATTCTTGGGCAGGTCCAATTTCTTTCTTACAATGTCATATTACAATCAGTGATTGCTTTGAATGGGCAGCTAGTCAGAACTTGTGCTGCTGTTGTAGATGTCAGGTAGTTATTAAAGAAGCCCACAGTTTAAGAGACAGATCAGTGCCTTCTGTTTAAGAACTGTGGGGCTGATGAGAAGTTTAGTATTTATGAGTGTTTACTTGTAGACTGCATAGGAAAATAGCTACCTTGCAGCAAGTTCAAGTTCTTCAATTATTTAAGGTAACATAAACTGTTTTCCATCTTGAAAACACAAGCCTTTTGCTCTGAGACTGGCACTGAGAGTGTCAGTTACCATTTTATGCCTCAGACTTGGAACTATGTTCTTTCTGATACAAAGCAAGCTCTCTCACTGTTACTCATTTTAATAATTTTTATCTAATAGCTTTTCTGTCTGATGGCTATGAGATGGTACCTCAACTAACTAATGTGTATTTTAAAAGCATTCTCTGACAATATTTCTTGTAGAAACATGACACTTTAAACTAAAACATTGCTGCAAGGCAAAGCAACAAAATACTAGGCATTTGATCTCTGAAGTGAATTCTATTTCACCTTATGTTGCTATTCTAAGATAAACATTACTGATAACAGGTATATATTACTGTACTTTAATTATTACTATTATTTGCATTACTGTAGCTCCCAGATGCCCTTGACATGTTCAAAGGCCTCAATGATCTGTGTGTGCTGTGTAAACACCCCAGGAACACAACCTCTTCAGAAGCTTACAAAGTGAATAAAAGACACAAAAGACAACAGGATAGCTGTGATAAGGGAGAAAAAAAAAAAAGAAACAAGAAAACCATTATGTCTCTCTAGCCAGAGGAGCAATAAACAGGTCCTGGGACCAGGGGCATGCTCTGAGTAGGCTGGGCAACAGAGGGAGCAGGAAAGGGACCAATGCAGTGGATTTTCAGGTGTCTGGAGAGCACAATTTCCAAGTGCTATCGAACGCTGCCCAAGAGACAGTGTGAAGGCACTTGTTTGAAAATTAAAGACATGTAGAATGAAGCTGGCATCATTCACCAAGTGGAAGCAGATGGCACTTAGTACTGAACAAGAAATGAAAAGTGGCACTGAAGTGGGCTTAGAGGAACCCTCATAATGAAGACAAGTAGCTTGTATTTAATGAGATGGGAAAAGATACAGCCAGAGGACAGGTGAAAAAAATGCATGTGATACAGTCTGTTTGTCAGGCTAGAAGAATGATCTTTGTTGCTTCATTTGAGTGGTAAGAGTGAACAAAAGTACCCATGTCAATTGCTGAGAAAGGACCCTTACAGCAGTTGCTATTAAAAAGCTGATGAATTTGCTGCATGCATTTTTCACTACCTGGTGGGAAAGGTAAGGCTGCATCATAGGGATGTTATGCTAAAAAAATCTGATATCTACACTGGATGTAGAGCCCCTAACCATTTAAAGAAAAAGACCAGGTTATGGGCTTGAGCACAAAGACAGTGTTTAGACCTCAGTGATTAAAAAAAAAAAAAAAAAAAAAGATAAATAAAATAAAAGGAAAAGAAAGAAAAGGGGAAGGAGTGTCTTGGCCTAAGGAAAAAGAACATAAGCTAGGCTAAAACTAAAGGTCCATGAGACTATGATGGAGACAGGTACAGCTGAAAGACAAGAAAGGAGACCTAAGCCATGAAAAAACAAAACAGAAAATCAGTGTTTGAGAGGAAGACCTCTCAAATGATATCTGAAAGGAGAGGAGAGAGATGGGAAGAGATCAGGAAAGAACAGCCGTTGACACAAAGAGAGATCAAAGTCTCAAGGAGAAAACTTTAAAAGTACATGAGAGATCTGAGACAAAAAGGGTGTTCACAAAGGCTGGCCATTTAGAGAACAAAAGACAAGCTGGAATCGGAAGAATAAAACCCCAGACAGGTTGGAAATAGGTCTAGGATGGAATTAGAAGAGTAAAACTCCAGCCAAGAGTTGTAGTTGACTGATTAGTCCAAGAAAGAAAGGTAATGGGGTTAGGAAGTGGAAAGATATGTTTTGTTGGGAGGCACAGAAACATGTTTGCAATGTAATGTTAGGTACTCTAATAGAGTAATAAATTAATTAAACAACAAGCAAGTGATACAAGGCAGAGGGAATATGAGGCAGCCTCTGACAGAGGTTGAGAGCTTAAAGAGTTGACTGAAACACCTGAGTGGAAGGGAAGGAAGAAAGAAAAGAATTGAAGACATGAAACCATTTCATCTGCTCTCTGAGGGGAAATACTAGCAAGACATTGTGAAGAGTAAGGAAGAGAAATGAAGAAACAGTTGTGGAAATTATTAAAAGTGGTGAAAAGGCAGCTGGGTACTGCATGCTTTGGACTCCAATAAGTTGGAATTCCTGGTTAGCTTAGTGGGAAGGGTGGCAGAACTGAAGGAGGGAATTTTGTTTTGAAGGAAGTCAGCTGGGTTATGGGATTCCCTCTAGAAATGTTCTACAATACAGGCATAGGGCATAACAGAGAAGCAGATGTTGGGATTGAGCCAGGCCTGAGGTTGGCAGAGCGACGCCTGCAATGGGAGCAAGGGAAAAAAAGGTGGAGTGGTATTAAGATGATCAACAACCACATTCTCGGGGGCAGGGAGGAGATTAAGTCATAAACTGTTAGTCTGAAACTCCAGGGAAGATGGAGGGATAAAGTGAGAGGGAAGGAGCTGATGGGTGAGATGCTGGTTGGCAATACTGCTCTTGGCAGCAGAGAGGCAGTAACCCCTATCTCGAGTGATCAGTTGATTGGATCTTTGGAACAGACTGTTTGATGTGTATGAAACTGGAGTACACCATGATGCAAAAAAATCAGATGGGTCTTAACACAGGCACTGCAGTGGCCAAACAGGGGTGTGAGAGGCTGCAAAGTGAGGAACATTAAAAAACAGAACCTGAAATCCAGGAGGCTGGCTAATGACAAGACACAGGATAGACAGCCTGAGGAGACAGAGGTGAGAAAATGGAGTGCAGTGCTGTTCCAAGACTAAGAAGAGGAATGGGAGAAGGGACAAGGCTAGGCAATCTCTAACTTGCTCTTTGAACTACAATGTGACTTGGAGAAGCACCTGAGCCACAGGATCTCCAGAAGAAACAAGGCAGCAGTGCACACTTCTCTTACTTTCACATCATTTTCTCTTCTTTCTCTTCTTATGCTCCTCTGTCCATTCTTTTTACCACATAATTTCTTATGAGATGGATGGCACAGAGGCCCACTGTATTTCTTGCACAGTGTTAGAGAGTGTAATGTGTCTGACATGCACATGAGAGCTTTGTTGCTGCATGATTTGGGTCTCTCTAAGGGCCCTGAGAACCTGGTCCTTATGCTTGAAGAGCACAGGCATGAGGAGGAAGGAACATGGTTCATTAAGCAGCAGCACTCCCGCAAAATAAAGGAGAGCAAGGTGCAGCCAGATGTTAATCAGAGCATTTATTGATCAAGGTCTGAATTAGTAAAGGGAAGTGATTGCATTAGTTGCTACATCCCAACATAAACCAGGAAAGTGGTGGAGCTGCAGTCACCAGTGTTACGGATCTTTGGCAGCTGATGCATAATTGGCTCTGCTCTGAGGCCATTGGTGACATTTGTATTTGTAACTTCAGGCTCACAAGGATTAGGTTCTGCACCACCAGCAAAACCCCCTTTTTTTGGCATATATTTATTTTGTGTTCTGTATTTTAAATATATATATCTCAGTTTAAAACTGATGAAATATTAAATATGTGAACCTGCATGTATAATATGAATATTTGAACAAGGTACACCACTTATCAATGGCTTGTGCAACAAATATTGCACCTACAGTGCCAGACCAGACCTGCCATATTACTCAGACACTGCTGAACGTGCCTTTATGCATCAGGCCACTATCTGACAGATTCATATCAACTCCACTCCTTTTTATTCTGCAAGTGCACTACAAAAAAAGAGAACAACAAACCCAACAGTTGTAATTCCATCTTTACTTACCTCACATCACACAACTCATAGTATATGTTTCTGCTCTCATCCTTGATGTAAATGGCCACACTGGGTGACTCCAGCATTTTCATCGTCAGCTGCTGGGGGAAGGCACTTACAAAAAGGGCACGAATTGTGTCTGTGCTTGTGATTTCATTTGGCATCCTCAACTGCTTTGTTTCATCTCCATACTGAAGATACAGAACACCTACAGACAGAATACAGCAGCAGGTCACGTATTAAATGCACAGTAATGATCTGGGGTTCAAAAATCCAGGAACACAAAAAGAAGCAAAAAATCAAGTCTCTCTGCATACTTCTAAAGCACATACAAC
Organism: Corythornis vintsioides; assembly: GCA_025447755.1. Classification (NCBI taxonomy): domain Eukaryota; kingdom Metazoa; phylum Chordata; class Aves; order Coraciiformes; family Alcedinidae; genus Corythornis; species Corythornis vintsioides. Next base: position 17,667 of record JAOEGS010013481.1, on the reverse strand, counting down.
ATTTTGCTTTTCAGCACACTATTGGAATATAGCACAGAACAGCCATATGGTTCTGCCTTGACAGATACCCTCGTCCCAGTGCTGCACTTCACCAAAAAACCTTTCACTGTTCTTCAGTTAGATACAACAGGAGTTTACCTTAAGAAGGTTAATGGAAAATCTAAAACACATCAAATCTGCTCTGAAGTGGAAGGTGTTGGTAAATCACAAGGGACTTTTTTTTTATTTTTAGAGCAGTTGAGGAACAACTTTATCCTTTTATAGCACTCAGTTTTCTTTAAACACAAATTTTGCATTTTAGCCTCATACGTACCCAACAAAATGCCAAATAGAACAGATTTCAATTTTAGCACTGATAATTTTGTATTCAAAATTGAATTTGCTGGCCTTATACATTATAAAGTCCAAGGTAAAACTCCTAGCAGGAGTCAAACTGAGTTTTTACACAAAAAGAAGACAGTTTGGATCCTTTCAGTTTCCCAGCTCTCTTATTAGCCATCCTAGCACTCTGCCTGTCCTCCAATACTCCCATAAAGTATTGATCCAAAACAAAATTACAGTTGTCTTTGGGCACTAAATTTTCCAAGCAAATATGCATGTATCATGGTATCCAAAAAGACCATGCCTTAAAACAGACAGTTTGACATGCAACATGGAGAAATGTTTTGACCACAGTCTCACTGTAGGGGGAAAAGACATTTTCAAAGGCATAATAAATTCTTTCTTCCTTACTCTCTGTGAAATCACATGCCCTTTAAAAAACTACTGCCTTTTCTCTTGAGTTTTCTGATTCTGTATCATGATACAGCAGTGCTTATGGGCATTTTCTATTCTATAAAACTAACTGCTCACTTCTAAAAATCCCATTTCAGCATGACAGAATAAAGGGAATCAAAATCCATTATTTTAAGTCATTGGCTTTATTTTCCTCCAACACATTGCCCAGTTGAAACTCTGAACTCCAGCAATACCCACAGGTCCAACTTCATGGAAGCTGAGGGAGCTCTGAGGTTTGTTTTACCTTCGGCTGAGAAATTACTCCCATGTAGAATTAAAACAAGAAGAAATGGAATATAACTCAGGCACAGCTTTTGTTAGGGCACAGCACACATGCCAGCAAAGCTGCTGGAAAGAAAGTTAAAGACAACAGATGTTAATGTCTCCATGACCCTCAAGTCCCTCTTGCATTTACGCTTCTGGTACAAGAGATTTACCTGAATTATGAAGATTGTGCCAAGTTTTCTAAACCACACAACAAGAAGGGCTGTGAAATGCTCTGCTGCTCTAGGAAGACAGGTGTGACAATCAGTGTGAATGAGAAAACTACACCACACAACTGCTTGGGAAGTACAAGTCAGACAACACTGTGGCTACCACTTCTAGGTGCTACCAGACTCTGCCAGCTACAAGGTGAGCTGGGATGTTAAGTTTTCCCCTTCTTCGTCACGCTGATATAACTGAGTTTTGGAAATACCTCTGGAATTTCTGATTGTTCTCCACTGTACGGGCAACAGGTCACAGAACTAAACACAGGCAGAAAACATTTATGTGTAATCCAGGCCTTAGAAACTTAAACCTCTTTACAAATTGCTTCACAACATTCCTGTCAACAGAAAGGTATGTTTTATAGCAGGGGAAATTAAACACCCGAGAGGTGAAAGGACATGTTCAAAGAAAGGTTTACAAGCACAAACCCCAGATCTGATGATGATCATGTGAACACACCACTTGATCACTCTCATTCCCTGCACACAGACCACTTTCAAAAACAAGTCTTTCTGCTCCTCCTTTACCAAGAGTCAATGACAGAAGGTCTTGCATAATATTAATTATTTCTCTCAGGGTTGATCTACATGAAATGCAACACAGTACATTTAAATAGGCGTAGGTGGTACCGCCTCACAAGCTGAACCCATCAGCACTGGGTGTAGAGGGTGCCTGGAGCAGTCATCCTGCATCTTTAACCCAGAGAATGCAACCCTAAGAAGTGCCCATGCTGTAGCTGCAGCTCAGGCAGGGGCAGCAGATGGCAAAGTGCTCAGCTCAGATAATGCCACTAGGTCTGTAAACCTCCCCCCTCTTAGTCTGAACACACGTGGCATGAACCCTACCTGAACTCACAGGGTCTAGACTGGTTTTAAAGCAAGGAGATGCACAACCAGACCAGCTCTGCACTGTGCTCACACTGGTAACTCCTTTAGCTAAAACTGGTCAAGGTTTACTCCTGATGGTCAAAGCTGATGTTACACAGGCATAGAAAAACTGGAGAACTACATATGGACAAGCACAGGACATGTCTGTGCAAGCTCTTGAAGCTGCACTGCTTTTGCCCACCAGAAGCTGAGCCACTGACCTCTGAAGAGGACAATAAGATGTGGCCAGACAGTTCCCTGTCAAAGGTTCCAAGCTGACTACTACAGCTTCAGTGGAAGTGTTTGCCAAAGACTACGTAGACATGTTAAGCATTTATGGACACTGTAATCAAGTATTTTACATAAAGGCATTTTTTTAGTAACTTTTAAAAGGACAGGAACATAAGAAAACATCAATTAAATTTCTTGGAATACTTTGTCTTCCTCTTGAATACACACAAAGATAAAAAGCGAGCTCCTACCCAATTGTATTTGCTTCCTACAGAAACCAACTGTATCAAATATACATTACTTGAGTGGTGCCTGTTATAAACCCTCTCTTTTACTACTAAACCATGTGGAAGTGCTGCATTCGTGACCATTAATACTCCATAGCCATGCAGCAGTAAATTCACATAGGCCATGCATGACTTGGTAGTTCTGCTCCATCAACAAATCTTTTATATTTACTGTAGAAATTATCTTCAATACTTCCAAAAGTTATTTTACTTCTAAAGAGTTCACTACAGTCAGTAGCAAGTTTAGGGGTTGAGCCATCAGCATGGAAGGGCACAGCTGGTTACAGCATCACACCAGAGGTCCCATTTTCAGTCAAGTTGCCTTAGTATTACTGCAGTGAAAACAATCAATAAAGACTGCATTCAAAAAACATACAGCAGTGACAGATACAGACTTGCACAGCTAATAGCTTTATTTAGCACACTGCACATCTCCTACTCCCACACCATACCCACTGGATCCATGATGATATAGCCTGTTGCAGTGGAGTCAAATTCAGCTCCAGTGTGACACAGCATCTAAAAGATACTGCTTATCAGCTTTCTTGTGTCAGACAGAATGCATTTCTGCTGAGACAGGATGTACTAATTAAGATTTTGCTTCTTATAAATTTTTTGTTCAGGTACACACAGAATATTCTCTCACAGGAGGAATAAACTGTTAAGTAAACAACAATTAAGTGCATGAGTGCCAGCGAGGGAAGGTCCATATTTCAGTCTTCCATCTACCTGTCTTTCACAAATCAGATAAGCAACAAATGAAACAGAAAAAGCTCATAACTCTATGTTATGATGATATAATTGTTTACCACCTAAAGTGTCAGTGTGAGTTCTCTGTCACTTTTGCTCTTTTGATGCAAAGTATTTCAGGTGTGGGGTTTTTTCTTTTCCAGTGCAAAAAAATTCAGCTATAATCTGAAGAAATGTGGAAGAAGATAAAAGTCCAGAAAAGCTGGACAGGAAAACTGCTGTTACCTTAGGATATTATCATTTCCAAAACCCTCTGTTTCAATTTAATAATTAGAACTAGTTGTCTCAGGATGTTTTTCCTACAGACCTGTCAGCTCATATTAATGTATCTGACCATGACAGCAAATATTTACATGACCTTTTTGCATGTTGCCTGCTTTGCATATGCTGTAAAGAGACAAGATAGGGGAAATGTCTTTAAGGTGACTGAATACATTAAAGCTACACTCAGCTTTAACTTGAAATGCAGTTCCCAGAGATTTCCTCTCATGAATCAAACTGAAGATGCTGCTGACTTCAGGCTTGAATCATGCCCCAAGGAATTAGAGAAGGCAATGCCACTGCTAACTAATCATAGACTTAAAAAGTCTATGGCTGTTCACACATCTTCTGACTTAACAAGCCTATTTTAATTCCTAGCTCATAAATAGTAAATAACAGTTAGTTACCACCAATATAAGGCACAAGTATAGCTTTTACATTTTTCTGTGTGAGTCTTACAGTACATTGCATACACATGTAAAGAGAGTTATTTCTACTGTCAGGTGATAGCAACCAAGTCACTATCACTCTCTCCACAGAGGGTTTCCTATGTGTAAAACTCTAACTACAGCCTTGACTTTATTTTTTTAACAGGCTTTGAGAAACACCTGCAAGAAGTGCTATAAAAGATCCAGGTGTTACTATTATAAGAATTTCCATAGAAGGTGACAGCAAACTAATTAATCAGACACTAAAATCTGTGCCTTCTGAAACTTGGGGTTGGGAGGCTCACAAATAATATTCAGAATGCTCAATGATTGTTTAAGACCCTCCCCATGCCAATCCTAAAGTGTTTGTGTAATTTTACCCCTCTAAGTATTCCCGCCAAAGGCAAATAAAATGCAAATGTTGTCAGGATCCAAAATTTCTGCAGAGACTTTTTCATGCCACCTAACTTTAGGCACAAGTTCACCAGCAAGGAGCCCCGTCAGCCTCTGCTCCTTATTCATCTGGTCTGGAGTGGCCAGGTGCCCTGTCTGGGCCACTCAGAGAAAGAGTTTGCAACCCTCAAGCTACAAAGCTCCACCTTTCTCAGTGACTTCTCAAACTCAGCTCCTTGTGTATATATAGAAATCCCTCCTTGCACCTCAATCCAGCCCTGCACATACAGCCCAATCCTGCAGTCAGAGGTTGCAATCACACCCTGCCCTTCAGGGCTGTGGCCTAGCTCGTCAACCGCCCCGACCGCTCAGTCGCTGCAGAGGCTGCTGGCACCCACCAGCCAAGGAGAAGGATCAGGCCCCTCATTTGGACACATGTGCCACATAAGAGACTAAAAGGGAAAATATTTGTCAGTCTTCGTTTTGTTGTGGAGGTAGCAGAGCAGTGGAAGCAGCGAGCACAGGCACAGGCTGGCTGCTGGCATAGCCTCCACAGGCACTTCTCAGGTTCTGCTCCCTCCAGGCAAATTGCAAGTGAAGTTTGCTGAAAGCTTTTGAGCACTTTCCAGATTTCAGCTGATTCTCACTCAGACAGTTTTGCTAGATAATTTTTTTTCCCACAGTTATTGCACTGGAAAAACTCCCAGCTTTCAAATTGATATTTAAAAATACATTTAATTTTCTCTTGCACAGTGAATTAATATATTTTAATGTATTGCTTTGTCTCCAGGCTGCAGATTGATGAGACAAGTGCTGATTTCTGATGGACCTCTTAGCCAAGAAAGACCTTCAATTCAAAAACTGTGGCTGAATTTTTAAATGGGCCCACAACAGGAGTACTTACTATTTTCTGGGTTGACTCCACATGAATACCATGTCCTATTAGATTAGTCAAAATACCATGTCCTATTAGATTAGTCCTGACTGACAAAACAATGATGCTGGGGTAGCCAAAATGCATTACTGCTATTCCCTCTCAGGCTCCACATTAATTCAAACCACAATTTAAAAACAAACTGACTCATATGTAGTTAGAAAAATAGCAACGTTCAGAAGAATTACAATTTCAAAAAGAAAACATCAGGTTTTCAAAACAATGGCATTGAGTTATTAAATGTAAAATTAATAAAAAATCACAAAACTTAGTAATTTTCTTAACTGAAATTATGTTGGCTGAGGATCAAAACATAATTTGTATTCAAATTGGATTAAATTAAAAAAATAAAGGAGATGGAAAGGGAGCTTGTTTAAAATCACGTGAACAGAATATATTTTCATAATGCTTAAAGTTGAAGTTATAAACAGTTCCCTATTTTTTAAAAATAAACACTAGTCTCATACTGCTGCAAGTGAAAATAATCCCAATAAGGATTGTTTTCCAAAACACAGTTTGCAGAGTCCCTAAAGTAAAATTTCAGAACATTGGTCATGGTAGTGTTAGAACACCCTGGCAGAAAAGACTAAAAAAAAGACATTATTGTAAAAGAAATTCATGGGATAATAATCTAAATGGAACAATTTTAGAATAATTATTAGACCACCTTTTAAAACAAACTATTTTATATTAATAGTTCCTGGAAGAACTTGAAAATGGCAGCTTGTGGAGTGATGACAATATATCACTTCCTATTTGGCTAGTATGATAATTCCCTTCAGCCACAGATAGTTGTCAGTACTCCTGCAGAACAGGGGAGAAAAGGCTCCACTTTCAAATCTAAACTCTCAGCTGAAATACTTGCTATTTCCTTCCTTCCTTCCTTCCTTCCTTCCTTCCTTCCTTCCTTCCTTCCTTCCTTTTTTTTTTCTTTTCATTTTAATTTTTTTTTTTTAAATATTTTTATTCCCCTGCATTTTGCCTGATCACACTGGGATAAGCCAGGGTCATGTCTCTAGTTTATGGAAGACTGTCTGAGACAGGGTGTCTTGCAGGCTCTGAAATCCTGATTGTGAAAAAAAAAAAAAAAAAATTATATTCATGTGACTGCCATCCATTAGGACCTGGACAACAATTTCAGTCTATGCACCAGATGCAAAGACGGGTGTAAGACTTGGGTACTCAACAAGTGAGCTTCTGGACTGCTCATCTCAGCCAAGATACTGTCAAACTGGAAAAAGGGCAAAGAACAACAATAACAGTCTGATGTCCAGGATGGCTCCTGGATGAGAACAATCAATTACAGCAACACTTCTCAGACTGGAGAAGAGATGACCTGAGGGGAATTACAGGCCTACAAACAGATATGGCCCAGAGGGAGCAAACAGCAATCTAATGTTTACTGTCACTTCCAACACAAGAGGACATAACTTAGAGCAGATAAGCAAATAGAAAACAAAGCAAGAGAAAAGCAATGGTTGGGCAGTAAACCAACAGAAACTTGCTGCCAAAGTCACAGCTGCACTGTTGTAGATCTGAAAAATTTGCATGGGTTCAAAGGGAGACTGAACAAATACCTAGAGGGGACATCTCTTGAGTCTTATTATACAGGAAGAAACCATAACCAGGAAATCCTGAAGCTGAGGATAGCCTGAGACTGGGAGAGTACTTGAGAAAGACTCAGACATACACAAACTTACTCTGTTCTTACTCTTGCCTGGACTAGCTGCATATGGTCCTTCTTGGATACAAAATAGAGGACCAGGCAGATTCTTGGTCTTATCTAGTACAACCCTTCCTATGTTCTTGTTATGAAGTTTAGTTGTAGGGATGAGTACTTCATTGTTTTCCAGAAGTAGGGCTGTTGTATTTACAGATGTACACACTGATTGTGAGAAAGCTGTAGCTGAGTGTTTTGGGGCAGAAAACACTGCACAAAACACTGGTGCATAGAAGGCCACCTCCTCTGATGCCAACTGAAAGCTTCCCACAACCAGTTCTGAAACATAAGTTCAGAGCTGAGATACCCTCCATGGCCTGGGATACTTGTTGAATGCCAGCTGAAACCCATGTGGTGAAGCTGGACTGCAAAGGCCCAATCCACTTGACATCACATTGAAACAAATACATGTTTTCCAGCAAATACCAGTGTTGGAAGACATTCTGAGGATGATCAAGCCAGCAGTGACACCTAGGCAGAGATGAATCCTCTGCATGTACATTAAACACACACGTGCTATACACTTGCTCTTAAAAACAACTCTAAACCAAACAGTCTTGGCCTGGTTGGAGTTCAAAATTTCTTCCCAGGTGGCCAAACGTGCTCTTGGAGAGCAGCAGTGCTGCTCTGTGAGCTAACATGGGCAGGGATTGAAGCCTTGTCCTCAGCCCCACTGCCCTGCACTGGCCAGCTCTGGGGTGGCAGGGACCCCTTCCAGCCTTGTTTTCTTCTCATTTTTTGTGTTTGTCAGGTATCATAATATTTGTGACAGAAACTGTCTTAGATTGTTAGGAATGAGTAAACCACTGTGACAAGCTTACAAGCATGGTATGATTTAACAGCCCAGCCTTCAGTTTATGTT
>JAOEGS010013478.1:0-25095 GCA_025447755.1 Corythornis vintsioides | reverse complement strand
GCCCTTTCTTTTTATTTTCTTTTTTCTATTCTTTTCTTTTTTTTCCTTTTTCTTTTTTTTTTTTTTTTTTAATCCATTTTATTGCCCCCCCAGGGAGTGAGACTTTCCATCTGGGGAGACGTGTAATGCAATCCAAAAATAACATATTGGAGAAATGGAGATGGATGGTAAAACCCTGCACCAACACACCCATCCCATGGAGCAGCATTGCACACATGTGAGAGAAAGATGTATATATTTACATGTATATATTTGTCTGTTTATCCCAAAGGTACTGTTCCTGAGGGTTACATACTTAAAGAAACCCACAGTTATTTAAAAAATGAAGTGAGTGAGGATAAAACATCTTAAAAACAGCTTTACCCTCATTGAGATCTTGACAACATCTAGGGCTGGGTTATTCCCCATCCCCCAAGAAATCACATTTCAGGGGAGATGCTGGGTCAGGTGCTCACCCCTGTGGATTCACCCTAATGTAAGGGACCTGGAGCTGGGCAGCATTTTCCTTGTAAGCAGGGTGAATTAAAAAAATGAAAAACTCTGGTTTGCTTTTATTTCACTCTGTGCCCAACAGCACAGAGCCCACGCCCTGGCCATATGTGTGGGCAGATGCTGATAATTCACTCAGTGATGACAAATCCAGTGAAGCGCTGCTTCAACCTGGCACAAGGTGAAAGATAACCACTTAAAATAGCAGGTTTTCTTTTTTTTTTTTTTTTTTTTCAAGGTTTATTAAATCTTCTGAGCTTCTTGCTGCATCTCAGAGCCCAGCAGGTACCCCAGGCTCAGTTTAAGCATAAAGACCTGCCAGGGCTCACTCCAAACCCTGCCGTGTAGTGTCTGCAGGGTGCCAGGTCCACCCTGGTACACTCATCTCAAGAGCTCTGACTCAGCCCACGATGCCAGCGGCAACGTTTTTCCTCCCAAAGAAGTGGGTGTGTTGGCAAATCCACCCTCCCATCCCATCTCCTTTATCTTCTCTTTCCATTTTGCTCATCTGTGGCTCGACTCAACTTCCCCACACACCTGCCTTCTCCTCCAGAGAAGAGAAGAGGTCTAAAAAAAGTAGAGTGCCCTTGGGCATCACCACATCCTTCACCTCTTGCCATCTCTCTTTTATGCTGGAGATTGAGCATGATTGCTTGCCGGGGCTGTGTGATGCTCAGCACAGCTCTAACACCTCTGCATTCATCCATATTTATCCTTATTAGTGGGTTTATCACTAATAATAAGAGTTATTAGTGAAGCAGGGTACCCCTTCATCCTTGCACATTCAGCATGAGGTCCTCAAAGAAGCTTCCAGCACCCAAACCCCCTCAGGACATGGGCATGAAGACCTCAGGGGCCATCAGAGCCACTTTATCAGACTGGTGTGCACTTGCAAGCCAGTAAAAAGGGCAGACTGGGGTTCAGGGTGGGGAGTTCAAGGATGATGAATAAGGATTCAGAGTCCTTTGGACCACTCCACTGGTGTCCACATGCTAAGATGCAGTGGGAAAATACATTTTGAGCTGAAACCCACTCAAATTGTCCAGGTCTACACCAAAAGAACCCAAGAACAACCTTGACTTTGGAAAGCTTGCCCAGACTGGGGGTATTACTCACCCCTCCCCCCTGCAGTTTTTATTAACTATGGTTAATTTAATAAACCAACCCTAAAGCTACAAGGAGGAGGCCTTTCAAGTCACCTTTTCCCATTCTTCCCTTTGCTAAGATGGTTTCAACTTCCAGGCAGGAAATAAATATTTTTTCCCCTTGCAACCAAAATAAACATCTGTTTGTATCAGAAACACTGCGTGGAAAGAAACTGGCAAACTCTTCATAAATCCATCATCCCTTAAAGCTCTCAAAGAAACCCAGTTGCAGAACTTTATTTTGAAATGGAAAGGGGGGAAAAGAAAGGTTAGGAGAAAAGCCCAGTCCTCACACAACCCAGTTTCTCCTCCTTTAGCTTTTTAAAAAGTGGGGTTGGTTTTTTTTTTTCACTTTTGAAATGACTCTTATCTCTCTGTTCGTTGGTTCAAAAGGTGTGAGAAAGGTCTCAGCCACGCTCAGCTCTTTCCACAGATGTGCTTTATGAACAGAATTTAAATAAAATATAATTATATATATATATACATAGATATATAGGAGCTGTTTCTCCTCATTTAAGAAAAAAAAATGGGAAAAAATATTAAAATTGCCCCCTTTTTTTGGTGTTTTGTTTTGGTTTGATTTTTTTTAGTAGAGCTGACCCTCAGAGCAGCCAACACTAGAGGGCTCAAAAAGTGGTTTGAGTGATGTCAGTGCCTTTCTATATATGCTTTATGCCTTAAAAATGACAGGGTTGCTTCTGTAGTGCCAAACCCTTCCAAAAAAACATTATAATAAAAAAAAAAATAAATACAAGCACCGGAAGTATTTTGCTCTAGATGCTCCTCCAAGTCTCTCATGCCTTTTAGATCCTATTTGCAATTTCCTGTGGTATTTATATGTATTTATTATTGATATTTGGGGTACATTTGTACCTGCATAAGGTTTTTTTTTCATGCCAAGAACACTTGCATGAGTATAAACCCCCTTCTTGGGAGTGGAATTCAGCTCCTGGGCTAGTTCAGCCCCAAGCTGACCCTCCTTCCATGGCTAATGCCCACGGGCTGTGGGACCCCACTGACTCCAGGCAGATGCAGCTGAAAATGGGTCGTTATTTCTCCCAGGGTTTTCAAACTGCTTTTCTACACTCCTCCTGCAAAGGAAGGAATGGGCTTTTCCTGATGTTCTTCCCTTGTGATGGTTGTCATCTTCTAAAATACAGGGATAAAGACCCCAGAGGACTGGACCTGGAGGGATGTTTCCGAGGTGGGGATGTCGGGAAATGTTATTCCTCATCTCCAAGCTGTCATCACTAATTGATCTCTACACCTCCAGCATCCTCTGCCCCTCCCGAATTAACCCCCTCGTTTAGCTAATTCCCGCGGGGAACAGAGGCATTAAGAGCGAGTGGCATCTCCTCCGGGACACCATTAAGTAGGAGAGATGGGAAATACGATCTTTAATGGGGAGAGCTGGTGAGGAAGGGGGAGTTAAGAGGGATTTCTCTTCAGTCTGGCCATGCTGCTCCCAGCTCAGCCTCATAGGGTGTGGGTTACAAGCTCCAGTGCTCAAACACTTCCACACACAGGGTTAAAAAGCCCTTTCAGGCAGGAGTGAGAGTCCCAGGGTACATTTTGATGCCCAGTGTGCCTTTCTGAAGGACCAGAATGGCAAATCAATGTATATCAAAGTATTTGAACCATGAGCTGCTGGCCCAGAGGCAGCTCCCAGCAGAGCAGCTTCCTGAGCATCCCCACACCGGGGGACCATGTCTGGAGCTCAGGAAGACGCTGGGCTCCCCTCCAGCACCGTCACGATGCTCTCGACGATGGTCACGAGCTGCCAAGATGTTTCCTGTGATTCTTGCTGGCCCTGACCCTGCTTTCATTATCAAGAGAGGGCCTGATGCTCGGCACCCGCAGCACTCGGCTATCAGTGGCCTTCCCTGATGAAGCTGAGCTGGGCTGCAGCATCCCCCTTTTATTTGGGTTTATCTATCCGTTGCTTTCACTTCCTTTGACGTCTTTAGATTAGCATGGAGCAGAGGTGACTTCATGGGGTGGAGTCTGCAGCTGGGGAGCATCACAGCCTCAGGTACGGCAGCAAAGTGCACAGATATCCTCATAAGATGCTGGAGCAGGGTGGGAAAGCCTGCATGGCTCCAGCCAGCTCTGCAAGAACATTCGTAAGATCATTCCTAAGCAGGTCCCTCACCAAATCTAGACTGTATACTGTTATGAAAATTTGCAGCTGGCCTGTGACAAACAAGGAGGTAGCCTGGGATGCAAAGTATAGAATTAGAAGAGTAAATTCTTATTCATGTGCATGAAGTGGGGCACTCAGACCATGGCTCTACACAGGGCTCTTATCCCCTCACTACCAAACACTTAAAATTGCCACCACCCCCATCACACCCCTGAAAAACCCAGGAGATGAAGAACCCACATCGCTGCGTCCTGGCCTTGGCCCCGCGGCGCGAGCAGCTCGTCCTCACCAGCCTTGTCCATCCTCCCGCTCCCTATTGTTCTCCGGAGCCCGGCCCTGACCCTGGGTATTTATAATCCCCCTTTCCGGCGCAGCATTGTGTGCCTGCAGCCCCTGGATGAGCCGGGGCTCGACTCCTCGCTTCCTCACTTTCCTGTTTACGGAGCTTGGGAGGAGCTGATCCCGGCCACTCCTTGGAGACCTCTGCTAAATCCTATTTTTTGGTGGCAGCTTGCGATGGGTCCAGAGAATTCCATCAGGCTTCCACCCCAAAACTTGGGAAAAGAATTGTTGAGCTGGGATGAGCTGGAAGACATCCTATCATGGCTGTGAATGGGTTGTGTGTGCCATCAGCTTTCAAAACCTCTTGGGTTTGTCCTGAGACCACCAGTTGCAGAGGAAAAATGGGTGTTGCCAGCAGCTCCCGCCTGTGGAAGCAAACCCTTTCTGTATTCATTGCTGATACATGTTCTCTACTACCAAGTGATAAGATCTTGGCTATCTCGAGTCCTTTTACCTCCCTGAAATGCTGTGTGCCATAACAAGGTCCAGGTTCAGATTTGAGCCCCAAACAGGCTATTTCTTTCCTAGGGCAGTTGTAGCCCAGAGGTGCATGGCCGTGGCTTGATGCAGGCAAGTCTTGTCTGTGTGAGATATTAGGAAAGAGAAAGAAAAAAACCCAAAGACATCTACACTCAGTAACATCTACACTCTGTCCTGGTATCATTTATTACAGTAGAAGAGACCTTTTGCCCAAATACCTTTTATTGTTGAGGAAGGTAAATTAACAACACTGGCAAAGAAGTGTTGGCTGGGGCGCAGGTGGTGCCGAGCTCACGGGTGTGAGCCAGTGACCTCTGCAACAGAACTGGGCCAAAACAGGATGGGCTTTGGTCTCCTCTTTGCTGAAGAGATTTGTTTTGGGCTGAAAAAACAATGTTTATATGAGAGAAGGTGCATGAAGAAAACGTGAGCACTCGACCCCGACTTCAGATACTTTAGCTTGGGTGGGTGGATGAGCACAAGGGATCCTGGGATGATTTATCCCCATTTTTCCCACTTTTTTCTGTCTAAATGGAGAGTATTCTATGTCTATAGCTAGCAAAGGCCAGACTCTGTCCCTTGTCCTCACCAGCACGGTCCCCTCCCTCTGCCTGAAACCCCCCAGTGTAGTCCCAGCAGCAGGAATTAAACAAAGGCAAACAAGAACCCTCCCAACGATAATCTGAGCTGTGCAAAAGCTGGGTGGAGCCGAGCGCTGCAGGAAACCCCCATTGAAAGCCATTCATTAGTCAAAACGCTGTATAAATAATTATCTTTGCTGCTGGTTCCCCAGCCTTCAACCTCTGGGTCCAGGTGGGGACGTCAATCCTCACGTCTACTCACTGCTGGAGGAACACGAGTCGCTTTTTCCCCTGCAACGTGTGAACAATAGCCTGGCGTCACCCCCGGTCCCACTGCTGCTGCTCGTGAAGCTTCAATATTTGTGGTGTTTTGTTGTTTTTGGGTTTTTGTTGTTGTTTTTTTTTCTCCCAGTCCCTTCCTACTGATGTAGAATTACCCCCTGAAATCCCACCTGGAGCTCCGGCTGGGCTGTCAGATGTGCAGAGCCCACGGTTGTCACTTACCATTTATTCTTTATCTGGCTATGACAGGCAAGGCAAATATATTTCCAGATGTTTCCTAGCCTGGAGCCCAGCCCAAGGTTTTGGAGTTATTCAGTGCTGGGCTGTCCACTTGTCCAGGCTGGCGGTGGAGCTGTCTGCGGGAGGGAGCAACCGCCTGCAAACATTTATTTTATTTCACAAAAAAATAGAAATAAAGCAAAAAAAAACCCTATTCCATAGAGCTTCTATTAAACAATATTTAATCTAAAAATAAAATCTCAGGTGATTTCTTATTTATGAGGTCACTGATACCACAATTTGTAGGGTTTGGGGAGGGGAGAAGGGTGGATAAAAGGAATAATTCCTTTTTACCAGTTCTTTTATTTCCTGAGGAGACTTCCAAATGCTTTAATGCATAATGGATATCAGACCCATCGGGGCTCATCCAAAAAGATCCAAAATAAGTCGATTGGAAAGGAAAATTTCTTTTACTGACTGGTTAGTGGTAGCTATGGAAAGTGGAATTCCCCTTATTCCTATTCAGATCATTATAAAGAAACAGAGCTGTGGGTTTCTTCATCTCCTGGTCATCTACATGAAAGGATGGACAAGCCCTCAGAGAGGTGCACACTCATGCTTGTTTGCTAAGGGTGGGATCCATCGTGCTTCATGCAGGTCACCATGTGCTGGGACATCTCTGTGGGATTAATTCCCTGGATCCCACAGGGACAACGGCTCCAAAATGGCCTTGAAATGGTTGGAGCAGTTTTAAAGCACTTGGCAGCCACCAAGGCAGTTGGGTGGAGGTGGTCCCACATGTCATGTCCTCACCGCACTGAGCCAGCAGGGATTGGGCTGCCTGGGGAGAAAACTGCTGGGCCATGAAGGTTTCATTTTCCTCAGCCTTTCCCAAGACAAAGAAGAAATAAATCTCAGCTCTACAGCCATAACACCCACGGGGTTCTATTCCTCCTGGATCACCCAGAGCCCTCAGAGCCGCCGTGTCTCCCAGGTCCATCTCGCCGCACGTCCCAAGCCGGCGTCTGCACAAAGCCACGTCGCAGCCTCCCACGCGCTCCCCTCGCCTTGCTGCTGTGACTCAGGAAACCAGAGCCTCCCTGTTTGTAAACTCAGCAGCTTTTATCAGAGTCCGGGCCCCAGCGTGGGGTGGAGGGGGAGAGGACACAGGCTCCTTTGTTGTGCAGGCAGGCTGGAAGGAAGGAGATGGCACGAGACCTAGAAAATGGCCCCGAGTCACAGCTCGATTCATGGAGTCCACACGATGTGACACTGCCCACGTCAGGCCTCCCATTTTACAGATGGGGAAACTGAGGCACGGTGCTACAAGGGAAACCATGAGACTCAGTGGCCTGAAAAACCTGCTTAATCTTCCAAATTTCTTTTAGAAAACCACTGTAATTCTGTGTATCTGGCCCAGGCTGGTGGCTCTCACCAGAAACAAGCTGGATGGGTTTTTTTTTTAACAAAAGTAGGTAGGTTTTCAAAGCAATTTGGCTCCTGCCTGACCACACCATGCTCTCATTCACGATGCTGAAAGGCTGCTGGCTCTGTGGTCTTCACCACAGTGTAGCAAAGAGCAAAGGCTTTGCAAGGCACGTCTACCCCTCCTCGTCCTCCCCCAGGCTTGGCTTTGCAATTTCTGTGACATGAGGTCATATATTTATTTTTAATACAACATCATAGATGCTTTGGATAGAGTTACAGCCCTCGCAAAGGTGGCTTTTCTTCTTGGTGGCTTCAGCATGAATATGGGAAGAAAAGCTGGAGGACATCCCAGACCTGAAGAACCCTTGGTAGATGCTTTGGGATGGCTTCCTGGAGCACTTCCAGGCTTGGCTTTTGCAGGGCAATGGAGATGTTCAGCTTAAATCCAGCTTCCTCAGGGACATGTCCAAAGATGCTCATCAATGTCTTCATGCCAGCATCATTTCACTGCCACCAGGCAGGGAGAAGAACCCTGCAGAGAGTATGCCCCATTCCTGCCTCAGTTTCCCCCGTGATTCTGTTGGCATTCAGTATCTTTTCCACCCCCTCTCAGTAAACACCCGCATGGTACAAGGGATAAATATAATAAAAATGCTTTTCTAATGCCTTTTTGGCATGAAATATCTTAATCTTCATCACAACAGAGCCAGCAGCTGGGTGCAGCTGCATCAGAAATCCACTGTGAAGCTCTTCAGAGGGGACAGGTATGGGCAGAAAGTTGTCTTTGCCTTGTTTTCCAGTCAGTTCAAAGCTTTAGCGAATATAAACAGTCCCTAAGATTTTTCCTGGGTTGTTTTATTCCCTTTCCATCCATGTGCTGAGCAGAAGAGGTTGTGAAGGGGCCACGGATCTGCCAAGCTTCATCTGCAGCTGGGAAACGTGAGCTGCCAATATTGATACATCATTAATAACAGCAAAAGGTGCTTTGGACAAAGAGGAATTAAGGAGCAAAGCAGGATAATGCAGTGCCCTGAATTTCCCTGCAGGCTGGTGAGAGCTGGGATAAAACCTCAGTGGGTTCTGAGTCCTCCGCAGCCCTTGTGGCACATCCAGGAGTTGGATATATACAGCCCAGACATAAAGAATAAGTTAATTTGGGAATGATGGGATAAATATCCTCCACAGGTCCGTTCAGATCATCTCACCAGCGCATTGTATCCTCTAAAGCTTATAAATCTATTAACTCAGGACCGCTAAGCTAATTACAGCTGGTTACACTTCCAGCTAATAAAATATTTGTCATTTTTAAAGCATGTGGGAGTTTTTCTTCAGCTTAACCAAATCACCCTGACAATCCCTTCAACTAAAGAGATTCCCAGCAGCATTTTTGCCAGAGGGAGGAAAAAATCTGATTAGGGAAGATGATAAAAAGATGCATTCCTGTAGTTTTCTCGTATGGAGCATCATGTGGTGGATGGAAGTGCTGCGTGGCTGTATCTCCCCAGCATCTCTCCCATCAGTAATCCTGCAGCAGGGATGGATACACAAGGGAAATTCTGGGTTTGAGCTTTGGGCACTCTAGGGTTGAGAGGCTTCATCATTTTGACTTCATCCTTAAACCAAGACTTGCTGAGCCTGGGAGGATTCAAGGTCACCTGGTTGCTTTGTTGGTATTTGTTCATCTCCCAGTGTGCTTGAGACATGTTTAATTCAGCAAAGGAAAAAGAAGCATTTTTAATTATTTTCTGCACCTAAAGACAGCACTCCTTTTGTTTTTTCCCCTTACTATCTTCCCTTATTTTTTAATGGACTTAATAAAAAAAAGAAATGTATTAGCCAAGTCCAGCCCATGTGTTTTTAATAACTCAATTTAATTAACATCTCCCAAACCATCTTATTAAAACTAAATTAAATCCTGATTTGAGATGTTTAATAGATCACACAGACCTTGTGCAGAGACAACAGCAGCTGTGGGAGTGCCAGAAAAAGGAGCTGAGATTTTCCTTGCTCACCTTTGCAAGACCTGCTCCTTCCTCCATTTCCAGGCCACAATCTGAGTCTCCTGCTGGGATAAATCAATTGGGACTGGAGGGAGCCAGGGGTTAGAAATGGGCAGGAGATCCCCAGCTCCATAGTCTATCCTGAAAGGCAAGCATGGTAAACGATGCAGAACTTACAACCCTTTAAATGGTGCTTTCCAATTATCTAAACCATGTTTTTGTAAGGTTTGGACCTGACAAAAATGAGGATGCTCAGGTGAAATAAGAATCAACTTAAAAGCTGCACCATTTATGATACACACTCGATGAGAAAGGAGCTTGGTTTTAGGTTTTACTGCAAACAAGTAATTTTTTTTAAGAGAAACAGCGAAGAGCAAAAAAAACCAAAAACATTTTCTTTTGCAAATATTTGCTCTCCACATCAGCATGAAAGCACCAGCTCTATCACCTTCACCTTCTGTTGAGAAGCTGGTGCCTTCCCCTCATGCCTCATCCCTGTCATTCTGTCTTTCTGTCTTTCTTTTGCCTTCCCCCCTCACCTCGCCCAGCTCTGGTGGATGCTCACACACCACAAAGCATCCGGGCAAGTGCTTCTGATCATGCTTTTCCCACCAGGCCCTCCTAAGCCAGAGAGCCAACGAAGACGGCATCTGCTTTCCATCACACCTGCCAGGCAGGGCTTAGATCTCCTCCAGTTTAAGACATGTCAGTGCATTAAATATATCCAAGCAGATTAAAACCATGTTCAAACAACGCTCGCTCGTGGCCGCTGTGGCCCGGGGGTTTCGAGTTCAAAGGAGCTTGTTGGGGGCGATGGCCTGAGATTGCACAGCCCCAAAGCCGTTGGTGAGGATGCCTCAGACCTCTTGGATGGATGGACAGGACTGAAACTGCTCACTGGAGTTTTTATTTGGCATCTGCTGGCTCCTGTCGACCAGTAAGGTGATGTCAAACACATGGCTGAGTTCTTCCCCTGGGCTCTGGATGGATGGGTTTGGTAGCAGGGTTCAGCTACTGCTTTCACCACAGGAACCTGGGCCTGCCCTGGTTGCATGAGGGCACCCATAATGGTGGGAATGGCCAGCCCCAGGAGATAACGTCAGTCTGGAGAATGTCTGAACTAAATACAGAAGACACTGTGCTAAACAGCAGATGCAAAGGCCATGGGACTTGGGAAGAGTCATGCGAGTGGGATCAGATCCCTTAATTCCAGCTGGCCAGAAGGTCACTTCTTAGAGAGGCTGGAAATTCCCGCTTCTCGGTGGGTGTACAAAGCCCATTTTCCCTGGGCACGCAAAAGCAAAGTCAGTGATTCATTTATTTGTGAGCCTAAAAGATGTCTCATGTCCATCAAAATTAACACCACGTGTCAGCCAAGAGCACGGGGCACGCAAGGGAGGGCTGCCAGGATGGGTCAGATACAGGATGACCCCGGCACTTAGACAAAGAAGCATTAAAACAACATATTTAAAACACAGTAATCAGTTTTTAAAAAAAACTATTGTTTCATCATTTTGCTTTAAGAGAGCATTTTTGAGCCGGCAGCTGGCTGTTTTGCAATTCTGTTGACAACGATTTTCCAACCTCACGACCGCTCCTGCTGACGTTTGTGGAGTTCTATCACCTGAAAATCTGCTCCAAATGTGTGTCGAGCAGCATTGTTTACTGGAGATTTTTAATCCTCCATTTAGAACTCTGCTGAAATCAGTAAAGGCATCTGCAGGGAAAAAAAAAAAAAAAAAGGCCAAAACAACAAACCAAAACACCAAAACCTTTTGTTAGTGGAAGGGGAAGGAGGTTTGAATCATCGCATGCTGGGAAACTTCTCTCATTTATTCATTCCTGGGTCTGACATCTCCCCAAAAAAACCACCCCAAACTAACCTTTCTTAACTCAAAGAGGGGTCTGAAAAGGTTAATCCTGGCACAGCTTCACCATCAGCCCTTCTGGAAGCCGTATCCCCATCAGAAAACGTTATCTTAGGTTGGGTTCTTTATCTGTGGTTGTGTTGGTGTGGCCCTGGGTGCTCTGCAACGGGAAGGGATGAGGATTAGCCCCTGCCCACTGTGTTTGCACTGTAACTCCGCTTAATGGTGGGAGATAACGATCGTGTGATAATTACCTCGGAGTGGGGGAAGATAAATGCTCATGGTTTCTTTGCCATCCCTTGTAGAGCTCTGGCCTTGCTGGGAAAAAAATCTCCCTTTTCCTTAAAAAACTTTTAAAAGATTCATGGAAAACCACTGCTGGGAATTTTTCTCATGTGACACCTTCCAGGAGCAGCCCTTGACTTCTCCTGATGAAGAATTTTGGATGCTTTCTTCTCACCAAGGAGTTGCAGTTTTTGGGAGACATGTCATTGTGACATCTTCATCAAATAGTGGCATTTCCACAAGGTCTGGCCAGGAGACCCTGAGCTTTTGGGATGAAACATGGTGGTGCTTCAAAGCCAGAGCTGTAGATAGAAGGGTGTTTTAGAAACAGGTTGAAAGCTGCTCTTTTTATATCTTGGTATCAAAAAATCTGCTTTTTACCTTCCCTGGTGATTCAGGTTATAGCTTTTTGGTTGAGTCAACCTTTCCAGCATCCCAACGAGACTGTCTGCCACCATTAAAGACATGTAGAAATTCAGAATTTATAGATAGGAACAGAGATTAAGCATGCTGAAAGGGGAAAGGAGGAGGAACCCAACATAGCTTTTGATCCCTCTCCACCATTCCCCCAAAAGCCACCATGTGCCCAGCACCTGATAAACACTATTTATAAACCTGGAGGAGGAGAAGGGAGACCATAAATCTTCTTGCTTTCCTTTTCTCTACGGATCAAGAGTAAAATTAAAACCATGCACTCGATTCCCCAGGGACATACCCTCCTCCTGCCCAAGTGTGGAAGTGGCCACAGGGACCTGCTTGTCCCAGCCTGGTGATGCCTGAATAAGTCGGGAGGTGAAGTCCATACACTGATGAGGGTGACGTTCCACCCAGGTGAGACATTGCCCTGTAAAACCCACGAGGGAAAAAAATTTCCTGGCATTTTGGCAAAGTTTCACAGAAGTCAAAGCTTCAGGGTCACAGACTGCATCTCCATGGCTCCTCTGAGGGCCATATTCCCCCAAAGCCATTTTATTGGAAATCATTAAGTTGATAAGGAGCTAAACCCTTAATTTTACCAAGCAGGAATTGCAGAGTTCTCCACAGGCTTATGGAAGCTGCAGTGGAGCTTCTCTGCTGACTAATAGGGGTTGAGCTTGTGCTACAGCCCAGCACCAATGTGCTCATGATAAATTTGGTTGCTGGACCCCAAAATTCTGTATGGAAAGGTGGATGCCAAGGAGGCAGCTGATTCATACAACACCAGCCATGCACAGCACTGCACTGGAGTGATGATGCCCCAGTAACATGGACAGAATTATCTGCTGGGGAAAGCTGCTTTCTTTGGGAGCAATGGGTCAAAGGCCGGTGCCACCAAATGTGACCCGCACGGATGACCTCACGCGGGGGCGAGGAGCACATCCCGACGCCAAAACTCATCACGGGGGCGTTGGAGGCAGTGACAGGGAGAGATGGGAGGGAAGGATGCTCCCCTCTCCCCATCCCTGCTGAGCGAGCCAGGGTGAAAGGGGAGCTGTGCTGGGCAGAGCCAGTGACCCAAAAGGCCACCGGGAGAAGTAGGACCAGATGCTAAACAGAAGCTTGCAGTGTTGCTGTGGCCAGCAGGAGTCTGCCCTGGAGGAAATGACCCTGCGTAAGATGCATTGTCACCGAAATTTCTTAAC
This sequence comes from Corythornis vintsioides, assembly GCA_025447755.1. Classification (NCBI taxonomy): domain Eukaryota; kingdom Metazoa; phylum Chordata; class Aves; order Coraciiformes; family Alcedinidae; genus Corythornis; species Corythornis vintsioides. The sequence goes on along the minus strand of JAOEGS010013478.1, from coordinate 12,211 downwards.
ATGAGATGGCAGCTAACTGATTAGGATGAGCTGCCCAGGGGCAGGAGCTGCTAAAAATACCAGGAGGCAGAAAAACTGGCTCCTCCTGTCCCAGCAAAAACGGTGCCACCGGGAATTCACTGTGCTGAGGGTTTCCCCCAGTTTCAGGGTGGGTTTTTTTTACCCATTACTCCATCCTTTCCACTGATGTTGTTCAGCTCCACTGCCTGAATGTAAAATGCAGAGCCTGAGGATTCTTTCTGCCCCAAAAAAAACCCCACAGATAAGTGGTTTTTTGTATCATTTTTAAGTTGGGGAAACAGAGGCACAGAACAGGGATGGGTATTTCTATCCCCTTCATACCCTGGGCATGAGGCAAGGCATTTCCTGCAAGCTATGCAATCCTGGCCAAAATAAAACTGCACATGTGCAATGCCCTCCACCCACCCAGACCAGTCTGAATCCCCTTTCTCTCACCTGGAGGAAAAAGAAATCAAACAAACAAACCCAGACACTAAAATGCTTCCTAAAACCCCCAAGTTCTCACAGCTGGCAATAAGAAGCATCCCCACCGTGCTTTCCTTCAAAAAAAAAAATTAGAGGTTTTAATCCTGGTAGGCTCATCTGAGATAAAAAAGGGTTTATTTCAAAGCCACAAGTTCTGGAGAAATGAAATTGAGGTGGCGGGAAGGAGGTGCTGCTGCCTGGCAGCACATCTGGGTATGGAGAGCCAGATTTTCAGGATTAAGTTGGGCATCAAATTGGGGAAAAGCAGCAAATGAAAAAAAAAAAAAAGTTAAAATATCCTCCAGCACCCTCCCAGTTTTTCCAAAGCCTCCCTGAGCGGGCAGCGCACACGGGGAACTGGTAAGAATTCAGTCACTAGAAGTGGGATTTGAAGCATTGGGAAAAGCAGCAGCTGAAGTTTCCAGAAACATCCCACAGCACCTGTGGAATATTTTTTTCCCTTGCTGCCTTTCCCCCTAATTGCAGCCATCTGGGACACAGTATCTCTTTCAACGCCACACTGCGTGGGCAGGAACCATCCCTTTTTGCCCCATTTTTTTTCCCCCTGCAGATAAACATGACCTCTCCCCTTGGAGAAGCTCTTGGATGGGACGATAGTGCAGCTACCCAGGGTTATTCTTATAGTGCTTTCTATGAGGACTTTAAGGAAGAAGCTTTGATAAAGAAAAAGAAGATTATTTTCATTCTTTTTTAGTGTATTTGTGGGAAAGGGGAGGTGATGTTGAAGGGACAATCTCAGCTGTCCTTTTCCCCTAAGGTGCCTGAGTGCGTGCCTCAGTTTCCCCTTTATCTTAAGGAGATGCTAAAATTCATGCCTAGTGAGCTTTGGCAAAAAAACCCAACCAATATTTAAGTCATATTTCCATGTGCCATCCCCAGGCGTGATGTTCCCTCCATCAAACCAATGTCAAACACTCCTGCTATGCACTGAAACCTCTGCTAGAGGGATAACTCCTAAGAGATGAGGGAGCAAGGGAGGGATTCGGGGCTGTTTGGAGTTCAGCATCCCCCCAGGGGACTGGCCGGAGGCTGCAGCAGGGGCTGGAATTGTCATCACATTTTTTAAACATTTCTATAAAACATCCAAGTTTCCTTCTGGTGGGAAAAATGCACAGTGAGGGAGGAGGGTTGTTTAGGGGGTCTGGGGTGGGTGTTTGTGTTTTTTTTCCTGGTTGTAATTTTCTTTGTATGGCCATCAAGCCCCGATGCTCCAAAACACCCCAGTGACTCCAGATGCTTACGGGCACTGACTAGAAACCAATCCTTTTGCTTTTTGTCATCATCCAATGAAGCTGTGGAGAGATTTATCTCCCCATCAGGAGCCTCCATCAATCGCTTCCTAAATCCTAGGAAGAGCAGATCAATTAGCTGCCATTTCAGCACAACTTCGTTAAGCGTTTGGAGAGTCCATGTCTCCTAAGTGCTCATAGGGAGTCCCTGTGACTGCAATTAGCCTCAGAGGGAGCTTTTGCTGACCACATCCCATCTAACACAGATGGGAAGGGGGGAAGAGCCAAATGTGAGGTGCCCAAGGAAGGAGAAGGGTTGGGAGCAAGGATTTAGACCTGATCTCCTGGGAGACATCTCTTCTTCTCATGTCAAAAGGGTTGGGAGGAGCAGAGGCTCCTGAAATCACAACAGTGACTCACCGAGGTCTTGTAGGATGGTGTCACTCTGATGCCACCGTGACACCTTCTGCTTCAGGGTGCCATGATACCATTCACCAGCTGGATCATAGGAGGCTTTTCTCTGCCCCAAGGTCCTACCTGCTCCCCCCAGCCCAGCCAAACTTCTTGTAGGGAGCAGGATGAGATGGTCAGGGAGGTGGAGGAGGGAGGTTCAGTGCCAGCAGATTGCTGAGGGTTTTTGCTGCTGCTGTTGTTTCTATTTTTACTCCCTTTATGTTTTTCCAATTTCGAAATTCCACTGAAAAAAAAAAATAAAAAAAAAAAAAAAAAAAAAAAAAAAAAAAAAAAAAAAAAAAGAAAAGAAAGAAAGAAAAGAAAAGAAAGCAGCCCTGCCTGGAATTTCTTTCATGCCCCGTTCTCAGCCTGCGTGCGTATTTCCCAACGCGTTGTCAAGGGTTGCATTGACTCAGCGGGGACAAGAGCCAGCTCTGGTTCCTATTACCAGTGATTAATGCCAGGGAACATGTTTAGACTCCCAGGGCTTACATGCTGCTCAGGGACTTAGGGAATTTTTGGTACCAGTTCTAGTAAAACCCTTCATTCCTAAGGGGCAGTTGGGTTCACTTTACCAGCTGGCGTTTTGAAGTCAGCTCCCTGGGAGGGTGGGAGCAGGGCAGTGGGGCAGGGCACCCCCAGACCCTAGGGTACCCCCTACTTTCTAAACTCTCTGAGGAGGATTTTTTTTCATGCTCAGGTTCCTGTTTTCCCAGTCTGCTGAAAAAGTCCTGGGGTCATGCAGAAAGCCACCTCCAGGACCAGCACCTTCACCCCTGCCCCTCCCCCAGCTAGAGATCCTTCTCTAGCAAAAGGATCACTAAATTCAGTTTTACTGTCTTGAAATTGCAAAGACTGGAGCTGGCTACTCCCAAATCTTAGATGATTTTAGGAGGAATCAGGAAATCTGGAATGATTTTCAGGGTTATGGGATGAAAGCAACCTTGTCCAGTCCATGCACACCAAGATCCAGGTTAGGAGGTTCCATGCTCCTGCAGTTGGGCTTCAGAGGTGAAGCCACATTTCCTTTGGGAGGGTTAAACCCCACATTCCATCACCCAAAGGCACCACAGAATGCTCATAAAGCTTTCTCCATGCTGGGTTAATCGGATTAGCCCCAGGAGGAAAAGCCCAAGCTCCCTGAACTCCTTTTCCAACAGATGTTCAAATAACACAGCATTAAAAAATAAAATCTGCTCTTCCAGGTAGCTTCAGCTGTCAGCAATGCAGAGGTGAAGTTTATCCTTCTGCTCTTGATGGTATAAATCCTTTCCTGGGCTTTGAGCCAAGGCAGCTGCTGCTGTTGAGGGGCTGGTAGATACTCAGAGAGTTCATTCCTGCTGCACTCACACCAGCCACCTGGTCCTACAAGAGGGAAAAAACACCAAGTGCCTTGAAAATCTCCATGGGATTGCCCCATTTCCATCTCCTGACAAAAAGACTTCTTTTTTCTGCCCAGAAAAACAAAGTGGTCTTGGAATTTCATCACTTACTTGAGGTACATAGTGGTATTGCCATGGACTTACAAGATCTCAGCAAGTTGGTTGGGTCACCTCTCTCCACCCAGGTATTCACACCTCTCATTTCAGTCTTTTCTTCCGTTCAGCAGTTCAAGAGACTCAAGCTGGCAGATCCAAAGGGCTACCGGATAGACTTGTCCTGCACTTCCGAGCACTTGGCATTGAAGAGGAGAGCAAACTAGGACTGTGTTGGACTGTTCAACTCTGCTTGAGGTCACAGTCCCTTGTGTTCATCCTCCATTCCTGGAAAGCAGATGGATATTGTCTTCTCCATCCTGACTTTCAAGCCAGGCTTGTTGCTTCCCAGCCCACCCCAAGGTCTCCTGTGTAGAGCCGGAGCAACCAACTCAACCCCAGCTTTACTCCACTGCTGTTGGGGTTGAAGAGCCAACATTGCCTCCTCCCAACCATGCTTCTAAATAAGAACACATGCACACACAGCCGTGCACTTCCCGCTGACTTCGTCGAGACCTCTTGTCTGCTTCCCCCCGTGTCCTTCATGGGGAGAGAGAAAGTGGTGGGAAAGTTATTTCCCAGGGCACCCAGCCGGCTGCGGCAGCGTCTTTGGGCTTGGAACAATGCTTGGAAGGGAAGATGGGGAAAAAATAGACTGGGATGACAGCATACGGCCTTATCCCAGCAGCAGCAGTGCATAGTTTGTGGTGGAAATGTCCTAGAGTTATTTCCTCCAGCAATCTGGTTTCAGTTAGGCAGCCCCACTAGAAGGCTGAGATCTTCACAGCTCCAAGTTCCTTCACTGGACTTTCATTCATTTACCACCAGCTTTCTGCTGCAGGCTCTGCTTTTCCCAGAGGAGATCTATCAACCTCCTCCCTGGCTGGTTTACCAAGGGATGTTCCCAACAATGCATCTGCTGGCAGCTGGGATGCATCCACAGGAGGACACTATGGGACTCCTAATCAGGACATGCAGGGCTGGAGTCCTGAGACTTTGCTTGTACCATCCATCACATCTTTGTGTTGGGGCTTCAGGAACAAGTTAGGGACTGTGCCAGCTATTTTGGTGACTGCAGGTGGGTGAGTTAAAGCTCACAGAGAGGGTTTGCAGATCAGAAACTGGGACATGCATGTCTTGAACCTCTCTGTGCCACTAGAGCATGATAGGAAAAGCAAATGGACAACTGAGTCTGAGTACTTCTCAAATGACTCCAAGCACTGCAGACCATATCCACTAGGTGCTTTGTGAACAACTCAACCCTTGCAAACCACCCTCCTCATTAGGACTGCTCATGGAAATACACCAGCAATTCTTCCCTGTTGCACCTTCACTCATGGTGCTAAGATTAGACCCTCCTCTCCATAGCACCATCAGTTCCTATTTGTTAACACCATGCCCTAAATTTTGGGACCCTTCTTTGAACGGCTTTAGACAGACCTGGTTTTCCCAGATGACGTCATCAGGGCTCTCTGAAAAGCCATCCTCTGCGAAGCATCAAGAAGCTGAATGCACAGAAATTGGCCGGTCAGAAACCACAAGCCATTTTTATCCACCACCAGAAGCTTGTGTGTTTATTTCTGTAGTTAGGGCAACCCCAAAAACGAAGATCTCTACAGCTTCAAAAGAATGTCTGAGAAAAACTGTCAACTAGTCTGAGAGACCATCCGTGTACAGAAGGGATGTGCTCAGCAGAAAGAAGAGGATGCAGGTCCTCACACAACACGGGGCTAGGGGACCATCACCTGCTCCGTGCTGGTGCTCCTCCTGTGTGTTCTGCTCAAGGTCGAGGCAAATGACCTCATTTTGGTCATGGTCAAGGCAAGATTTGGGGCTGAGTTCTTCAAATCATCCTTCTATTCACTCTCCTGAATTGATCCAGCCCTTATCTGCCATGGGTCATCTCCACAGGGGCACTTGAGCTGCCCTCCGATTCGTGCAAACCCAGCTGGCAACGTACCGGCCCACGGCTGATTTCTATCAGCTTTGCTTCTGTGGTTAAGCAACTTTGAATCATCAACTGAACTGTTTATTAAACTAATTTTTGCTAAAATGTGCAACTTTTGGAAGCAGCCTGCACTCTATTCCCCCCCCCCCCCCCCTTCCCCCCCCCTTCTCTGACACAATGCTCATGGAGGGGGAATAGAATGCTCCAGCTGCTGTGATTTCTCAACCCACACATAAAACTGGAGTTGTTTGGTTCTGTTGCTCATTCCCAGCTCCTGGTAGGAGCTGCACATTCCTCCTGGCTCATTGGGTGTTTTGCCCAGATCCCCAGGAACTCTCCTGTGGAAACTGGGCTGCCTGTTTCGTGTGTACCAGGCAGGTCTTCCTGAGAAGACTTTTTTATTGAGTTTGGTTAAGTTTTGTTAAGTTTATTGAGGTTTTGGGGTTTGTTTATTTTTTAAATCTTTGCTGGTAGGTGAGCAAGCAGCTGGCACAGCCTCACTGGCCCTGAGGCTGTCGATGACTCACGGTGACCAAGCAAAGGCCTCATGGCTCTGGCTTTTTCCCTGCATGTCTGGTTGCAACCAACCATTTTGGGTTGGGGTTGTGAGGTTTTTGGGGGTGGTTGTGAAGGAAAAGTTGCAAACCCCCATTTTTCTACAGCTACAACATTGCAGTGTTGGAATTAGGGGTGATGGCATCTTCTGTGGGACATCTTATCCTAGATGGAATCTCCTTCAGAAGCTTCTGTGCTGTGTTACAAGGAGTGGATGAGTTTCTTTGAGCTAGAGCAAATATTTAGGGCAGGGAGAAAAACAAGAGCCCACCCCCCCCCATCCCTTGTCCATTTAAGCCACAGCAGTTGTGAGCGAGCCCTTCCAGAGGTTAATGAACCTCACCACTAAATGTCTTCCTCATTTCCACTTTCAATTTGTTCACTGCCTGGATTTTGCCTCCAGATCTCTGAGCCTTCCACTGCCAAATTTCCCTGTGAGCTGGATAAGCCCTTTCCTGCCCATAGGGAGAGCATTGAAACCTCATTCCAATCATTTTCATGCTCTGCCCTGAATTGGGGCCAATTTTGCTGCTCCCCCACCTCAGACTGTAAATAATGTTAGTGCTGCTGGAGCCCAAAAGCTGTCACACCATGGGGATGGTCCTTGCACACCCCAGTTCATATTCTCCTGGTTATTTACCCCCCATCAGATTCAGAGATTGTCAAGCCACGAGACCAGGTTCCCTTTTTGTGTTACCCTTAGTAACCAGAGGACAAGGATGCACATAACAGATGTGACCAAACAGGTACATTCAATGGACATATATCTGCATGAAGTCCCCCCCTCACTCCCAGAAGGACATTAGGGGGCTGAAGTGTGTCCAGAGAAGGGCAATGGAGGTGGAGAAGGGTCTGGAGCAGGAGTCTGGTGAGGAGAGGCTGAGAGTTGGTGCTAGGCAGCTGAAGCCACCACAGGAGCTGCTGGCATCCTGGAGAAACCAGCACAGGATTGACACCATGGGATCTAAGGCTCTCGGAACATCCCAGCCAGGGGCTTCACCACACCGATCGAGACCTTCCCTGTATTAATGCCCAAGGCAGCCAGCAGCCCCTTGGGTCCCCAAGCCCTCTGGCAGCCCAGCCAGTGCTATTCACTTGCCTTCATTTAGTTATTTTGCATCTCGTCTTTCTCCTCATTCCCTCCCTGGCACAAAGCCCTCAACTATTTTTATCATCAGGGATTGGATCCAGCATGAAAGCTGCCGCGTGGGACCTCACAGGAGCAATGCCATGACCCCCAAAAAGGGGAAAAAGGGGGTAAAGGAAAAATAAATATACTTATCACTGTGTGCCAGCCAGATGAGCTGGGGGCTGGTTCTCATAGGGGATGGAAAAGCTGAATCGGGACTGTGCCAGTTCCACACTGATATTTCCCCTGCTTGCTGGGGTTTGGGGTTTTTTTTGGTGCCTTTGAGATGAAAAATGAGCCCCCAGTGATGCAAAGCCCAGTGATTTATGGGGAGCTCTGCTCTGATAAGGGCTTTCCGCTTGCCCAGATTGGGGGTGGTGTGGAGGAGAAGGGGTCTGGGGGGGAGAGGAGCACAAGCTGGCAGGGGGATTGAAAACAGATGCTGCTGGTGTTCACCAAAGGGCTGCAAAATGCCTCCTGCCCAGGTCCCTGAAGGCCAGCATCACCTAGGGTTTGGGACACAGTGCCTCCATCTGCCTCCACCCTCAATGAGGTGCAGCCACCACCACTGACCCCATTTCGAGTGGCACTGAGCCCACTGGGCCCCAAAATAGCAGGATGGGGCCAAGCTAGAGGAAGTGATGCTCTGCAGAGCAGTGTTTGGCTCTTACATGTCATTATTATTAATCCTCTGTGCTGATGCCTCTTCACTGTCCCCTGTGCCCCCTCTCCCCAGAAAAGCATTTTGGGGACCCAGGTGTGTGGATTGGGAAAAATAGAACCACTTTCAAAGGCTGATCATAGAAAGAAAGTGCCCTGAGCTGTTCAGACAGAGCGTCACAGTGACCTTCCCCAGGACTCAGATCCCTGCAGAGGTTTTGTGTCCCCATCAGGCAGAGCTCTGGGCACAAGGAGAGTGATGCCATCACTGGGTGGGATTTTTACAGGAGCTGGGGAAAAAGCATAAAAATCCCAAAGAAAAACGTCATCACAGGGATTTTTAGCTTTCATTTTCCTTGGAACACATAGCCCCTGAGAGGATGATTTCCCCCTTCTGAAAGCAACCCCTTCCTCTGCCAGGGTTTGAGCTCAGCAGCGCTTTGGTCTCCTCTCCAGCCCTCCCAGCCCACGCAGACACTCGCTCCCAGCTCTGTGAGAGCCCCATTGCTGCTCGGGTTTGGGCTCAGGGCCCTGGGCTCTCTGGTGGTCTGTGGTGGGCACACTGGTGGTCTGCACTGAGCCAATGGTTTGCATGGCTCTGAATTCTCTTTTCCAGCTGGCAAATGTCCTTAATCAAAGCTGAAAATACATGGCAAGGTTCCTGTGATGCCTGTGCGGGAGCTGGAGTGGAAGGAGACGGGAGGGAGGGGACTAGGGGTGACACAAGGCAGGAGGGGCAGCAGGACATGATGGGTTTGGGGTGCCAAGAGGGGTGAAGGAGAAGGGGATGGGAGGGAGAAGAGGGTGGAGGAAGGCATATATGGAACAACACAGAGCTAGGCTGGTGCACTGCGATGATCTCATCATCGTATCCATTGAGGGCAACTCAAGGTGGGGTGGAGGGTAGGAATCAGGACATCCCAGATTTACCCCACGTAAAGAAGCCTGAAGGAAGAAATAACCTCAGGTCAGCATGGCCAGGGCTGGGAGGGTCCCACTCCCACCCCAAGCCCCAAAAGGAAGCTGCAGGATGCAGCACCTCAGGGACCATCCTGACCCCAGGGATGCAGCATCTCAGGGACCATACCTACTCCAGGGATGTAGCATCTTGGGGAGCATCCCCACTGTAGGATATAGCACTTTGGGGAGCACCCCTGGCCCTGGTCTTCCAACAAGGCAGCTGGGTGCTGGCAGGCACATGCACCCCCCCCACCCCCAGCAGCTGGATTTTGGCCCCGGTCGCTGCCTTCCCTCCAGAGCAGCCTGGCACAATAGCTCATTGTGGGGCCAGCTTTCAAGCGAGGCCAGGGAACGGCAGCACTCGCCAGCGTGGGGGAAAAGGGCCGCTGGAGGAGCCGGAAAGTTGCTGTTGGACGATATTCAGAGGCCTCGAAGCAGCGGGAGGGAGCCGGCCGCGGAAAGCAAACAGCGCGTGGAGCGGAAAATGCTGACTCCGAAAGGCAGCCCTGGCACCCCCGGGCACGGGGAAAGACATCCCCCGAGGCTAAAACACCTTTCAGCAAATCTCCGGTTAGGCTGCTCTAAGCCTCTTGCTTTCCCCAGGCCACACAGAGGCGTGTGCAAGGCTGGGTGTGTAAGCGTGTGCAAGGCTGCGTGTGCAAGGCTGCGTGTGCAAGCGTGTGCACGCCCCGTGTCACCAGCTCGTTGCCCCACAGCACCCGGTGCCACCTCCTCACACCTCTCCTTCTTCACCCTTCTGCTGCCTTCCTCTGGAGTCACCTCCCTCCTCTTTCACTGCCTCCTTCCACCACCCTCGTTCTATCTCAGAGGTTTCTAGAGAGCCCGTCCCTTAGTTTAGCCTTCGGCAATTTCAGTTCCCCTTTCAATCTTTCTTTCCCTCAAGCACCAGTTTAGATGTCTTCTTTCAAGATACCGACCCGAAAAAGACATTTGCTCTCCAGCCTCTCTTCAGAGCAGCAGCAGCAGCTCTTGAGCATGCAAAACCCCCTCCCAATCCCGCAGGCGTCAGCCCCCAGCCCTGGGGATGCGCTGCCTCCTGCTCCTCGATCTCTATCCCTGGGCACAGGGGTGTTAAGAGTCTGGAAACCCCCCTGGTTTGGTTTAAATCATGTGCCCGACCAGCCACACCACAGCACCTGGGGCCAGCAAGCCCTGCAAAATCCTCCAGGTGCCAAATCCTCCTCAAGATTCAATTCCCCACAGGGGCTGGTTTTTTTCCTGCTGGGGAGCTCATCCCTCCCAGGAAACCTAATCCCATTAAGCTCGATTTCGATGCTCTTTTATTCACAGCTTGCTCGCAGGATGTGCTGCTTCAACAGCCTGGGATTGCTTTCCCTAGAATCACTGCTTTGGTTGGGAGAGATCTTTCAGATCATCCAGTCCAACCACTCCCTCGGCACTGCCAGGGCACAGCTAACCCATGTCCCTCAGCACCACAGCTCCACAGGGGGCTTGAAAACCCCTCCAGGGATCACGGGGACTCCGCCCCTGCCCCGGACAACCCTGGAGGGGAAGAAATTGTTCCTCAGCTCCAACCTAAACCTCTCCTTTTCGAGGTGCAGAGCTGCAGCCGTGATGCTTTTCCCACGGGAAGAGCTCCAAATCCATCCAAACTCCACTTCCCCCACCCCAAAGCTCTTAAACAGGTTATTGCACCCACCCAGAGACACTGGAAAAGGAGTCAGGGAGGGAGGGGGTCAAGCAGGGAATATTTGATTTCTCCCCCACCCCCGGGGGAGTTGGGTGGTGGGCCGAGGGGGCTGTTTAACTGCTGCCCATCATTTCCATATGGGGTGCCTCAGGTGCCTGGGGGCTTCCCCCTGGGCTGGTATTTTTAGTGCAAGCATTAAAGCCATTGTCTGCAAGAGCTGGGGATGAGGGAGGTTGAAGTTCACTCTTAAGGACCAGATTCTTCCTCCTTCTTTTACAGTGGTTTGGGGAAGAGCTGGGGCATGTGCACCCCTTGGCTTTTCTGCTGCTCTTCCCCCTACCGAAAAGCTGCTGGGGGCACAGAGACTTGAAAGCAGCATCTGGGAAAGAAGCTATAGCTATGGCGAGGACCATCATAGCTCTCAACCCCACATCCTTCAGTCCATCCCCAGGCTTCCTGCCTGGCAAAGAGTTACTATAAATGGAGTTTTATAAATATTCCTTATCCTGGAATTCATCTGTTGCATCCTCTTTATAGCAATGACTTGCCCACCCTTCTTAGTATTCAATGAATCCGAGTGGCTCATTCCTGAACACTTTGTCCAACCTGCTTCATGCTGATTCAGGCGAAGGGATAGTGTCCTCTGGGAATATCCCATCCTGCAAACTCACCAACCCTGGGAATAACCTTTGGCTCCTGGCTTGTGAACCTCTCCGAGCTGCCTGCTTCATTAATCAGCACTTCCAGACCCACCCAGGGTTCCAATCAACCCCCAGCTAATTAAGTACAATGCAGATCTCCTGGCTTGATGAGGACAAGGGGATATCTGAGGCAGCAGAAAACTCAGGGAGAAAAACATCAGGTATAAAAATCACCATATTTTTACACGAGAACTGAAGCCCAGTGGCCTGGTTTGATGCACCAGGAGCCCAGAGGCAGCTTTCTCCTCTTGCTGGACCACAGCCTGAGGTCTCCAGCAGGACAGTGTCGAGCTGGCCACACTTACTTGACAAGAGCCTGCTGAAGAAAATGAGGAGGAGTTTGGGGTGGTAACCCACAGCTATCCCAAGCTCCCTGTGATGAGTCAGCAGGAAAGAGCGTTTTGAATGCCTCAAGCTGGCCCTGGTGACTGAGGAGCTGGAGAGGACAACCCAGAGGATGCAGAACCAGCCAGGCCCTTGTTCCCTCCATTTTATACTATTGTATAATGATTAAACAACAAAAAGAACTCGCTGGGATTTTGACTTGTTTTTGGCATTTTTCTTCCACTTCACTCCCTGAAGTTGAAGGGTAAAGGCGCCGAATAAGCAGAAGGACTCCAGGGTTATGAATTATTCCTCTTTTAATTTCACATGGTTTAAAATACGATATGAAATAAGGCTACAGTATATAAAAAACTCTCCAGCAAAATGATGTGCCAGCATCAGCAAGTAAAACAAAACCAATCCCTTCCCTCTTGAAGAATTCAATGGAGGAGGGACTTTTATTTTTTTTTTTCCTTTTTTTTTTTCTTTTTCTATCCTCTTAAAAAAAAAAAAAAAACAAAACAAAACCAGAACAAAACACACCACATGGACACACACACAAGGATCGCTACATCTCTAAACTACCCCAGCTCCGTTG
>JAOEGS010013476.1:0-12812 GCA_025447755.1 Corythornis vintsioides | reverse complement strand
AGGTGATCCTGCTGAGGCAGGGGGGTTGGACTAGATGATCTTCTAGGTCCCTTCCAACCCCTAATATCTGTGAATCTATGAATCTTCTGGATGTGTTCTAGCACTGATGGTTCTCCCCACAGAGGCAGTGCCAGGCCAGCCATGCTGGTGGCCACCTGGCCTGGGTGGATGAGCCCCAGGAGGCAACCACCCTGCAGAAGGTCATCTCCTACTACCAGCGTGTGCAGCCAGTCTGGCTTGGCCTCCGCTATGGGCATGAGGTGAGGCAGGGGGAGGCAGGGGGCTTTGAAGCAGCAGGGCCAGGCTTCTGACCCCTCTCCCTGCACAGATCCAAGCCTGGCAGTGGGCGAGTGGAAACAAGTACAGCATCAGCAGCAGTGGCCTGGTTGGGAATGGTGGCCATGATGGGAGCTGTGGTGTTCTGACCCACCTCAGTGGTGAGTGTCTGGACTCTGTGTCCACATCCAGTGCTTGGCCTTGGCCAGCATCCTTCTCTTCTGAGTCCTGTCCCCCCAGGGGATTTGGACAGGCAGAGCTGGTGCCCCTGTCCTCACTGTGGCCACTGCTAAAGCCCTAACTCATCTCTGACAGGCTTCACTCTATGGACCAGTGACCACTGCTCCCAGAAGCACCACTACATCTGCAAGTTCATCCCCTCGCACTGAGCACACCCCATGGTGTCCTTGTACCAGCGATACTCCTCGCTTCCCACCTCTGCTCCTGTCCCTCCAACTCCTAAAAATACATCTATAAAAAAAGAAGCATGCAAGTGTTGTGTGAGCTTGGTGCTGGTGCAAACCCATGGGCTGGGCTAGGTGAAGGAGAGGCAGGTGCTGCTGCAGCTCCCCAAGCTTCCTGGCTTCTGGGGGCTTTGGCACAGCTGGTGCTGGTGGAGCTGTTTGGAAGTGAGTCCTCTGGAGCTGTGGGCCTGGTGGCTCTCCTAACCAGGCACTCATGTTTGCTCATCTCCAGCCCGCTGGTGCCAAATGGGACAGGTGTCCCTGGAGTGTAGGTTGGGGAAATAGGAGTGTCCCCGGGGTGCAGGCAGGGAGGAGACCTTCAGCACAGATGTGGGTGGGGATGGGAGCATTCGTGGGTGTGGGGGCAGGTGTCCTCTCAGGGTGCAGAAGGCTCCACAGCAATCTGGGGTCTGTGATGCTGCCCCAGGGCCATGTTGACAGCAACACAGGGACCAAAGGTCCCTTCTTGTGTCACTCCAGTGTTGCCACAGGCATCATGTGGCTGTTTGCTCTCCTATTTGAAGATAGCTCTGCCCGCAACCAGCTCCCAGGTTTTTTACCCCCCCAGAGCTGTGGAACATGACAAATGTGGACTGTGTCCTGGGTAGCACAGATGGTGTTGGCACCAAAGCCCCATCTACTCTCTGCTCCTTCCCTAGGACCTAGGACAGTGGGGGCAGTCAGGGAGGTCACACAGTACCTCATAACAGTGCATGCCGACCACAGCCGTGCTGGAAGCATAAGTGCTGGAGCAGCCCCATGGCATGTGGGACCGGGGCTGAGCAGCAGGACACAGACCCCCCAGCCCTGACTCCAGCTGAGCATGTCCCCAAGCTTTGGGGCAAGAGGCAGAGACCTCTTGCAAGTTCCCTTCTCCAAAGCCAGTGCTTGCTCTGCTGTCCCTGTCGTGTTGGCTGGTGCTTGGTGACCTTTGAGCGCTGGGGTCTGGTGTGCTGATAAGGGCCAGGAGGGCTGTGCTGAGCCACCTGCGCAGTTTATAAAAGCACCATGCGAGGCCCATCCCAACCTCCGTCCTGCTGTCCGACCTCCCATCCGTACAGCGGCCGCGGTGAAGATGCTGCGTTTTGTCGGCCGTGCCGTACGCTGCTGGAGGTCAAGGCAGGTGCCACCAGGACCAGAGTGGGCACCCCAGGGAGCCCAGCATCCCATGGCCATGCAGATGGCAAGGTGAGCACCCAGGTGGATCGGGTGGGGTGGAGGCATAGCTGGGCAGGGGGCGTTGGGGAGCTGAACATCGTTCATACATCTCACTGGAGCAGGTGAAAGCTCTCCCTCCTCCCTGCAGCTCAGCCAAGCACAGGGAATCAGCCGGGACTGGGGCATGCTCACAGCTTAGGATGCTCGCTGGTGGCATCTCACCAGGGCCACCACATGTCCCTGAAGCTCTGAGTTGCTCTGCCCTGCAGCCTCTCTAGTACCACCAGGACGGGTACCTGGCCCAAGGATGTGGGCATCCTGGCACTGGAGGTGTACTTCCCTGCCCAGTATGTGGATCAGGAGGAGCTGGAGCAGTTTGACGGTGTAGAGGCCGGCAAGTACACACGGGGTTTGGGCCAGAAGCAGATGGGCTTCTGTGCAGCCCATGAAGACATCAATTCCCTGTGCCTGACGGTGGTGCAGCGACTGGTGGAACGTGGGCACCTCTCCTGGGATGCCATCGGCCGTCTGGAGGTGGGCACCGAGACTGTCATCGACAAGTCCAAGGCTGTCAAGACCGTCCTTATGCAGCTTTTCCATGACTCAGGCAACACTGATGTGGAGGGCATCGACACCACCAACGCCTGCTATGGGGGCACAGCCTCACTCTTCAACGCAGCTGCCTGGGTGGAGTCCAGCGCCTGGGATGGTGGGTGTGGGCAGGGACTGCATTGTGGGGCTGGGGGAGCTGAATGTTGGGTAGGTGCCATGGAATGGGGGAAGGAGATAGGTGGCCTGAAACCCAAAGATGCTCTGGCAAGCCTGAAAGGGAGCTGCTATCCCTTTAGGCTATCATCTCTGCTTCTTGCCTGCTTTGGCCATGACACCTGGTAGCTTCAGGATGGGAGTACATGAAGGCCATGGGATGGAAGCTCCCATGTGCTGACAGCCCTGCTGGCCCACCTGTCCTGCTCCAGGTCGCTATGCTGTGGTGGTGTGTGGGGACATTGCCGTCTATGCCACGGGGAATGCACGGCCCACAGGAGGTGCTGGTGCCATCGCCATGCTGGTGGGACCCAATGCTCCGCTGGTGCTGGAGAGAGGTCAGTGTCATGAGACCCTGGGGATGCTAGACTGATGGATGCTGTCCCTGGGAGCCAGACATCCATGTCTCAGCCCCAGACAGAGCTGATCAACCCCAGCAGCACCAGCTCTGCCAGCCCTGGTGGGCACCCAGTGGTGGGTATACCTGGATCCCAGCCATCCTTGTAGGCACCAAGGAGCAACCCAGGGAGGCAGTCTGCACCCATGGGTGCTTGCTATCTGTCTGGGACCCCTCGACACTCCCTGACAGCTGGCTTTCCCTGTGCCCCTAGGTCTGCGGGGAACCCACATGGAGCACGCCTATGACTTCTACAAGCCAGACCTGGCCTCTGAGTACCCGGTGGTGGATGGGCAGCTCTCCATCCAGTGCTACCTGCGGGCACTGGACCGCTGCTATGCCGTGTACCGCCGGAAGGCGGAGAGCCAGTGGCAGCAGGGTAAGCGATGGCACCCCCAGGGTGCCCATGCCATCCCAGTGGATGCTGATGGCTCCATATTGCCTTCCAGACGGCATCCAGCGGCCCTTCACCCTTGATGACTTCAAATACATGATCTTTCACACGCCCTTCTGCAAGCTGGTGCAGAAGTCAGTTGGACGGCTGCTGCTAAATGACTTCTTGTCATCCCCTAACCCTGACATGGCCACCGGTGTCTACAAGGGGCTGCAGCCATTTCGGTAGGTCCCCATGTCATCTTCCCTGTCCCCCAACTCAACTGGGGATGTGTCTGTGTGGAGTTTGAGCCAGCCTCTCTCTGGACAGTGGCCTAAAGCTGGAGGACACCTACACCAGCAAGGAGGTAGAGAAGGCATTCCAGGCAGCCAGCCAGGAGATCTTCAACCAGAAGACCAAGCCCTCCCTACTTCTCTCCTCCCGCAATGGCAACATGTACACGCCATCCATGTACGGCTGCCTGGCCTCCCTCCTGGCACAGTGAGTCCCACAAAAAAAGCTGGCTTGGGGGCAGGGGAGGTCATTTTGGGGAGGGCATTCTCTGGGCTATGTGGGTGGGTGGGCAGGCAGCAGCACTCATTCCTCCCCACAGCAGAGACCTGACACTTTTCGTTGCACATACCCCAGCGTGGATGTGTCCTGCTCCGAGCCGTCTCCCTCCCAGCCGCCTTTTCAGGTCAGCCCTCTGGAGCTGGACCAGCACATAAAGCCCTTCTGTCAGTGCTGTGAGGATGAAAACTCCCTTGTCATGCTCAGCAGGATGGCTGACCCCACAGCAAAGGAGCCATGGGAACAGCCAGGCACCAGGAGGGGACAAAAGCCTCATCCTGGGGATCCTCAGCACCACCACGCTCCAGGGCCACATGCCTTTGACAACGCAGCCCCGAGTCCCGGAACCCTACTGCTGGCAAAGCGGGCAGAAAGTGGCACCCTATGCCAGTCCCACTGCCCTGCCACCTCCCCCACCTCAAATTCCCTCTAGTCCCTGTAACTTGTCATCACAGGTCCTCTGCACGGGACCTGGCAGGCTCCCGGATTGGTGCCTTCTCCTATGGCTCAGGGCTGGCCGCCAGCATGTTCTCCCTCCGTGTGTCACAGGATGCAGCCCCAGGTGAGCCCTGTGGGAAAGGGGGACTGGGAGGGGAGGGTGGCATGGGGCCAGAGCTGTGGCAGTGCCATCTCACCCCGGGGGTCCCTGCCACCAGGTTCACCCTTGGATAAGCTGGTCTCCAGCCTGGCTGACTTGCCGGCTCGCCTGGATGCCCGCAAGCGTGTGGCCCCACGGGACTTTGCCGAGATCATGAAGCAGCGGGAAGAGACACATCACTTGGGTGAGTGGGGCTGCAGGGGATGTGACACCCATCCGTTGGCACCTCACAGCCCCGTTGAATATCACCACCCTCTCCCCACAGCCAACCATGCTCCCCACGGCTCCCAGGCAGATCTCTTCCCTGGCACCTGGTACTTAACACGAGTGGACGCCAAGTACCGCCGGGAATATGCCAGGAAGCCCGTCTAGGGGGAACCGGAGTGGTGAGCCCTGGGGAGGGGGATGCTTTTCTCCTCACTGGCATCCCTACTCACCCCTGAATCCGGGACTGACCTCTGTGGGGATTTGTGCCAATGATGGCCAGGAAGCAGCTGATAGAACCTCGGACCCCAGAGGTGGTGGAGACTGTGGCATTTCCTATGCAAACCTGGGTGGCGCAGTGGAATAAAGGCACGGATGAGAGGAAGCATCAGCCTGGCTCTGGCTTCTGGTCATGAGGGGTCCCCTCCCACTGCAGGGCCCTTCCTTCAACCACTGCAGGGCTGTATCACCATGTCTTTTAGGATTTATCCCACAGGCACCCAATGTGGCCACCAGCCCCATTAGACACCTGACTCAGTACCCATTTCTCCTGGGTGGGAGTGTGCCCTGACAATTCAGGGGAGACGAGTAAACCCCAGCTTCCCAGTTTAGGGGTGGTAAGATGCCACTTTCCCCATTAGGTCAGCAAATTGAAATACCCATGGAAAAATGTGGGGAGCAGGAGGGTAGATGATGTGAAGGCTTATGGGAGAGCTCTGCCCCTTTGGAGTGCTGCCTGCTCTCTGGGCCATGTCCTGGCACAGATCCATGGTTGGACAAGACCTCGGTGTGTCTGTAGCAGCCATGGAGACCTTTGCACCCTTGAACAAACAGCAGTGGGGCCCAGGGGGGCAAGAGAAGCTGGGGGCAGGAGTGACAGAGCCTTTGGGGTCAAGGACACAGGACTGCAGAGACAAGGCATCACACACTCTCTCCTGGACTTTTTATTAAGCAAAGGGCCACCCCAAGCCCAGCATGAAGGTGTGATGATCTCCCAGCTGGCAGGGGGGTCCAGGTGCAGCAGCCATGGGGAGAGTCTTAGCTGGTGGTCAGGGATTACAGGTGGAGCTGGAAGACCTCCATGACACGTGGCTTCAGCTCACCAAGGTCAGACAGTGGGGCTGAGAGCCCCACAACACTCCACTGCTCCCCTGCCACCGTGCTGGAGCTGTGGTAGGACTGGAGCTGGACCCCGACTTTCCCCAGCAGCCCTGGAGAGGAGGAGAAGGTTTAGGGGCTGTTGGCTGCCTCACTGCCTCAGCACCCAGCAAGTATCAGGTCTCTGCCCACCACATCCTCCTCAAAAGGTTCATTATGATGTTTCTTTTCCCCACCCCAAGTCCTTTGCTCCAAGCCCCTAACCCCCTGCCCAAGCTCCCCCCAGACGTGTCTCTCTGTGCACCATCTGCCCCTTCCCTGCTGCTGCAGCAGTTCAGCTCCAGGACAGATGTGGGGTCCCCACAGACTCCCCCTGTCCTGCTCAGGGGTGACACAGGGAGCTCACCAGTGAGAGCAGGCAGCATGCTGGTCTCGGAGGCTTTGGCTCTGTAGATGAGGACGGGGCCAGCCAATGGGGCTGGCTGCTTGAAGGTGGCCCCATTGAGTTCCCGCAGCACTGAGGTGCTGCCCTGCACCGTCCCTGCCACCCGGTGCAGGGTGCCCTGCAAGGACACCTGCAACAAGCCGGTGCTGCTGTCGGGTTCAGAGGCCATGTCATTGTGAGTGGTTGTGACCTGCCAGAGAGATGCAGCTGCTCAATGCCCAGGTCTTGTGTGTGGCAGGGCCCAGGGATGTCCTCAGAGGCCGCCCCAGGGAATACCCCCTATCCCGAGAGATGCATTAGCAGCCCCATGGTGCAAGCCCAAGACAGAGTCTGGGAGTGCCAGGCTGATGTGCAGAGCTCCAGGTGTCTGCTGACCTTCAGCCCAGCCTCCTGAGCCAGCAGCAGGGCATTCACCAGGGTGACATCCTTCTGCGCCCCTCCAGCCAACATGCCTGCAGCTACAGCGGGTGTCAGGTAGCTCCCAGCCTCCTGCAGGGGTGTCCCTGGGGCACAGGAAGGAAGCAGGTTGTGGATAGGCCAGCACCAGAGAGATCAGCCCCACACTAGAGCAGCAAGCCTGGGTCTGGTCCTTCCACCCACCCAACCATCCATACATCCATCCCTACTCACATCCTCCCATGCATTCATCCATACCCACAGACCCCCATCTTCCCACCACCAACCACCCTCCTGTCATCCTTTCTCCTGGCCATCCTCCCCTTTGCCCAGTCCAGTGGGTCCCCACAGGTCCCACTGCACTGCCCACCTATTGAGTTCCTGCACCCAGTCACGGGGTGCAGCCTGCCTGGCTCACCTAGGGTGCAGACCTGCACGCTGCCCTGTGCTTGCTTGCCAGCCATGCGCAGCACTGTGCCCAGGGCCCTGGCCAGGGTGATCCAGGGCTTGGTCTGGGGTGCAAAAGCCTTGCTGAGAGCCTGCCCATTGACCTGGGAGGAAGAGCAGGGCAAGTGAGGAGAACCCACCAGTGAGCGCACAGGGCTGCTCACAGTGCACCCATGTTTTACAGATGGGGAAAGCGAGGCACGGAGGTCAGGTGCCCGGTGGGTGGACTCACTACGCCGGCCAGCCCCTTCCCTGTGGCCATGTCCACGATCTGCATGGCGATCTCCTTGCCGCAGCGGCTTTGTGCTTCCCGTGTGCTGGCACCAAGGTGAGGGCAGCAGATGACATTGGGGTGGTTCACCAAGTCACGGTCCTTCGGGGGCTCCTGCCAACACAACCCCATTCCACCATCAGCCCCCAAGAGCCTGGGGTGGGACAGGACATTTATCCCCTCCTCTCTTTCAAGGAAGGGAGCTGGGGCAGTGCCATGCCTGGTCCCAGTCCCACACATGGTTTGCTGGGCTGCCCTGGCCTCATTTGGGCAGAGTTAAGGTGACGCTGAACTGAAGCCAAGCTCAGGGGGTCTCCACAGCCCCACTCACCTGAGTGAAGACGTCGAGGGCAGCCCCACCACACTGCCCTGACTGCAGCGCCCGCAGCAGTGCACCCTCGTCCACAATACCACCACGGGCACAGTTCACCACCTGCACGCCACGGCGGCACTTGGCAAAGGTGCTGTCGTTCAGGAGCCCTGTGCAGGCAGTGCTGTGAGTGGTGGGAGGCTTTCTCAGCTCCCCTCTGGCCTCCCTGCACCAGCACCCACCCCATACCTGTGGTGGAGGGCAGCAGTGGCGTGTGCACTGTGATGAAGTCACAGCGGGGCCAGATCTGCTCCAGGGGAAGCTGCTCCACACCAAAGGTGGCTGAGATTTCGGGGGTGATGATGGGGTCATAGCCTATGGTCTGAGGCAGAGTGGGCACTTACTTTCCCAGCTGGGCGGGAGGGTCCACGCTCCCCATCATTCCTCATCACCCCTCCCCTGCCTCAGCTCCTTACCTTCATGCCGAAAGCCTGCATGCGGGTGGCCACCTCCCTGCCGATGCGCCCCAGCCCCAGCACGCCCAGTGTCTTCCCATTCAGCTCCATACCCATGTACTAGGGTGCAAGGCAGAGAGTGAGTGCACCCATATAGGCACCCACCACCCCATCCTGGCCGGGCCACTGTGCCCACCTCCTACCTTCTTGCGGTCCCATTTTCCCTCCTTCATGGAGGCAGCTGCCTGCGGGATCTGCCTGAAAGGGGAGGCTGAAGTCAGCGCCAGGGCAGGGGGCCATGGGGTGCACATCCATTCCCCCGTCCTGCCCTGCGCTCACCTGGCCAAGCACAGGATCATCCCACAGGTGAGCTCAGCAGCGCTGAGGCTGTTCCCAGTGGGTGTGCTGAGGATGGAAAGTCATGTCACTAGTGTGTCACTCCCAGGATGATGGGAGTTCGCACCCCATGAGGATGGAGATCCACAGGGTGGTGCCATGGGGTGCTGTGGGTAGGGAGAATACCCTGCTGAAGCCTCCCCTGTATCCCCAGGAGTGCAGGCAGGGATGTCCCCATGCTTTTTCTCTTACTTCATGACCAGGACACCCTTCCTAGTGGCTGCCTCCACGTCCACATTGTCCACACCGGTGCCTGCTCTACCCACCACCTGCAGCCTCTGTGCCACCTCCAGTACGTCAGCTGTGACTTTGGTGGCCGAGCGGACAATGAGCCCATCACAGTCCTGAAGGGAACAGAATCATAGAATCGTTTTGGTTGGAAAAGACCTTTAAGATCATCAAGTCCAACCATTAACCCAGCACTGACAAGCCCACCATTAAACTATTTTCCTAACCACCACAACTACTTGTTCTTTAAATGCCTTCAGGAATGGTGACTCCATTGGTTACATGGGCAGCCTGTTTCAGGGTCTGACAACCCTTCAGGTGAATAAATGTTTCCTGATATCCAACCTAAACCTTCCCTGGTGCAACTTGAGTTTATTTCCTCTTGCCCTATCACTTGTTACTTGGGATACCAACTCCAAACTTGCTACAAACTTCCAGGTAATTGTACAGAATTAGAAGGTCTTCTCTGAGCCTCCTTTTTTCCAGGCAAAACAACCCAAGCTCCCTCAGCTGCTTCTCACAAGACTTGTGCTCTGGACCATTCTCCAGTTTCATTGCTCTTCTCTGGACAAGCTCTAGCACCTCAATGTCCTTATTGGAGTGAGGGGCCCCAAACTGGATACAGAGTTTGAGATGCAGCCTCCCCAGTGGCCAGTACAGGGGACTATCACTTTCCTAGTTGCTGGCCGATATAAAATCGGACACGGCGGGTGGGATCGAGACCAGGGCCGGTGGTCCCGGAGGGTTGATGGGTCAGGGCCAGCTGTTGCCGGGGGCTGGGATCCGCCGTGCATGAAACCAGACGGGCTCTTGCATCAGACGGGAGGCGGGGTTGGCCCCGCAGTCCAAGGGGGTCTGCTGCCAGCGGGTCCGCCGAAACCCGGCTGCACCCACCCGCGTCCCGACCCACGCGTGGGCGCAGCCCGGCTGCCCTCACCCGTATCTCCCGCAGCAGCTCTTCCTTGCTCAACCCGGGCTTCTCCTGCACCCGGAGCCCGCCGGCCTGTAGGATCTCCCGGCAGCAGGGGTCCAGGCTGTCGCTGATGAGCACCTTCTGCAGCTTTCCCAGTGCCATGGCAAGAAACAGGCTGGGGATGGGACGGGCCGGGAGTAACGGCTACCTCCGCACGCTGCCGAGAGGCTGATGCCGCCCCTCAGCCGCGCTAAAAGGGCTGCGAGCGGGGCACGTTTTTCGGGCTCATTGGGTCCCGTTTCCATAATCCCACCTCCTTCCCCTCCCCGCCCCAGCCCGCCTGGCCCCTCCACCCCCCTCCCCCTGAGGGTGGAAGGGAGGGAAGGAGGGAGAGAGGAGGTGGAGGGGAGCGGGGATGGGGCTGTGCCGGTCCCCCCGGCAACCCCAGAGCGAAAGGAGGGGGTGCCCTGGCAGGATCCATCTGCCCTCGAGCCGAGGAGCCCGGCTGGGGAGCGGGGAGCAGTGTGCCCCCACCCCCCGCGCACTGCGGCCGTGCCTCAGTTTCCCAGCCGAACGCATCACATCACAACAAAGCAGGAGGGGAATGGTGGTGGCAACCACAGTGGTGAGGGTGGCTCCCCCCAAATCTGGGGGTGCCGCTGGCTGGGGAGCAAGCCAGCCCCCTGCCCATGGCTATCCCAGCCATGCCCCTTCAAGTCCGCCCAGGATTGGGGGTTCCCTGGACCCCACAACTCAGAGGTGAGGCAGTGCCATGGCCACTGCCCACCCCTAACATTACTGTTGAGCAATGTCCCCGATAAGGGGCCGGGGACATGGGACCAGCCCCAGCCACCAGCTCCCAATGATATGGGATACACAGGAACCGCCCAGCAAACGCCCTCCATGGGGCAAGAGCCACATGGCCATGTCCAGTGACCTGGTGAGGGAAAGTGCTGGCCCTCAAGAGGAGATTGCATGGGAACCCCACAGGGACAGGAATAGCCAGGTATATGGTGGATGGAGAGTGATGGAAGGTATTTCCTTGCTCATGGGGCCAAATTCTCCCACTGTAGCTGGATCAGACAGACCCCAGGTCCTGTCCACAAGGGAGCCAGTCTTCCTTGACTGCCACTCTCCATGCACCCATGGGCAGCAGGGACATGATGGTGCTCCCAAGCTGGGTTCTGATGAGACTGAGCCTTTCCTGGGGCTGTGCATGCACTGAACAACAGGCAGGGATCAAACTGCCCTGTGTAAGATGTGGGGTGGCCCCAGAGGTTGTTAAATCCAGCAGAACCCAAGTGACAGAGCTGCCCTGGCTGCCGGGAGGTGGCCAGGATGTCTGCCTTCATTGTAGATGTGTGAGCCCAGCACTACGTACACCTCAGCACTGCATACGGCCTGGCACAATGTACACCCCAGTACTACATACACTGAAGCCACGGCCAGGGAACAGCCATGATGCCAGAGTGGGGAAAGTGCAGCGCAGCCCACACTGGGTGAGAGATGCGGTCAAGGGCAGCAGCTGGTGAAATCTCCAGCAGGGTCCTGAAACGGCCTCTTGGCAGGGCTGTGTGACTCAGGGACAGGATCAGGTCTCCCTCTCCGCTGGCCCGCATGAGGCATCCACACTGTGGCATGTACTGTGTCTGGGACATACCACCCCCCCAGCCCCTCAACCCTTGGCACAGTCCTACCACCAGCTCTTGGCCTCCATTAACTATTAACACGTTGCTCAAGGCACCCACCAACACGGCATCCTGCTCCCTGTACCAGCACCGTCTCGGTTTGCCCAGTGCCTTGGTACATTTTTGTGGTCCCTCTCCTATGCCTGTGGCCCACTTGTGAGGAAGTGAGGAAGCCACGTGTGACCAAGCCACCGCTGCTGCCTTGGTGACATATTTGTTGGCTTTTCCCGGTTGGCTGGTGCCCTCTTCTGGGGAGCGGTGCTAGAGGAACAGTCTCAGCAACCCCGTACCTCGGTACTCAATCCCTCACTCTGAGGCTGCTGGTATATGGGTGGTGCTGGTGGGGGAGCCATGCAAGCAGGCATGTCCTCAATTCCTGACCCTCTAAGAGAACCAGCCAGAGAGACTTAAATTCAGTCCCTGTCCATCAGGGGAAGAACCCCTCAGACTGGAGGGGACCCTAAAGCTGTCAGGGACAGTGGGATGAAGGACATGGGCTGTGCTGGCTGATGAGCCATGACCAGGATGGAGTGTGAGGGTTACAAGGACTTGACACCCCACTGCTGACCCCATTAGCACCAGGGTCCTGGATGGACTCTGCTTGGTGGCGGGTGGGGGAGCCCATGGTGAACAGCGATCTGAGGGGCTGTGGATGCAGTGTGGAGGAAAGTGGGGCCAGGCAGTGGGGGAGTGTTAAGGAGGCCTTTTAAGAGTAGATGGTGCTGGGGCAAGGACAGCACTATGACTCGGGTTTCAAGCAAAAAAAGGACTTACAGGAGTCAAAGGAGTCTGGAGTTGTTTGGGTTAGGATGGAGACTGGAGGAGATTAGGGCAGTTAGATTGAGATGGTGGCTGTTCAAGGGGGGTTAGGGTGATGATGGGGTCAAGCGGATTAGAGGGTCACCTAGAGGTTCCAGTAGAGGACCAGGAAACAGTGAAAGATTAGAGACTGAGTGAGGGTCTTGTGGATCTGGAAGGGGTTCTGGGGGATAACATAGGGATTTGGGGGTGTCAGGTTGGGATGGAGGCACCCAAGGAAGACCAGAGTGGTATGGAAAACTGGGAGTTACTGGGGTGTCAGGATGGATGGTTTGTGGTGCTACTGGGGATCTTGGTTAACTGGGGGCTTTTGAGGTGACTAGGAAGTTGAGGGAAGGATTGGAGGGATAAGGATAAATCAGGTGTTATTCCTGGGGATTGAAGGGTGGGGAAGGATTGGGACCGAGATCAGAGGGGCTGGGGGAGTGGAGGGTTGGGGGGGGGGGGGGGGGGGGGGGTTTTTAGGGGGGAAAGGGGGAGAAAGGGGGGGGGGGAGGTAAGGGGGGGGGGGGGGGGGGGGGGGGGGGGGGAGGGGGGGGGG
>JAOEGS010013474.1:17694-49970 GCA_025447755.1 Corythornis vintsioides | reverse complement strand
CTGGATTCTGCAACTGGAAGCTTCTGAGGAGGAGATGGAGCTCCAGAGCTCAGCTGAGTTTGAAGATGGAGAACCAACATACTCCATCACATGGCAGACCCCAAGAGTGCCTCTCTGGGAGCCTGACCTCTAAACACCTTCATTCCCCTAAACTTGCCATTTCCCTTCATTTTCCACTGGTTTTTCACCTGTGTGATCCCAGATTCCCAAAGCCCTGCAGCTGCCAGCTCTGAAAGCACAGCCACACAGAGTTCCCCTTCCAGCACGTGTAACTGGTGCACAGCACACTGAACAGGCCACACATCCAGACACCTCCTCCCTTCATTGCTATTCACCCCCCTGCCCGGGATTCATTCTCAGCTTATTCTGTCAATTTCAATGGGATTTTGCTTTTTGCATCAATGCCTCAGGTGTTCCCACTCCAGTCGTCAGTTTAGTTTTTCTAATTGGCATGGTTTTGCTGAACCCTTTTAATTGAATTCCTTTCATTAACAGGGGGACTGATACTGATATATGGGAAGAAAAGGGTTTAAAGATATGAGCAAATATTCACACTTCTATCCAACCCAATATGGCTTCTCACATCTCAAAACAAATGCATTTTAATTCCTCCTGATTTATGTCTCCTCCAACCACTTCTTTGTCACAGTTGGATGCATTTAAGTAAACCAATTGGTATTTATAGAAGCCAATTTTCATTTAAATCCTTGAAAGACAGTTTAAATATTTCTACAGCACCCGGTGCACATTAACCACTACCAACACACTCCTGAAATGCAGCAGGCTTGCTACGGGTAATGCCACCAGATTTCATTTTAATGGTATTCTTGCTTCTCCTTCCCAGTAATTTAGGCAGATCAAAATCTGTAAGCGGGACAGATTGGCTTGAGGTTTATATTCCAACTTCAGCCCCCACATATGTTCCCTACACTCCATCATGTTCTCACCAAGCTGGTTCCTTCCTTTCCATGATGCTGCTGGACCCTGCTGAGCCAGGAATGTGTGGAACAGAGCCCAGGGTCAGTGACACAGCCCCAGGATGATCCAGTGCAGGCAGCAACTGCACTCAGGACACTTCTACCTGGGTATGTGTGCCTTTGCTGCACTGCCCAGAAGTGATGCTGAATGCAGCAGCCTGGCTGCCTCTCTGCAGGTGGAGGAGAACCCAGAGCAGTGTGACAGGATCTGTGAGGACCCCTTCCTTAATCTGCACGTTGTTTTGTTTCAGCCTCCTCTGGACTTAAAGATTCAATCAGGGATGTAAAGCCAGGCAGTTGCCAGCTCTCCCAACCTGCTGCCAGGCTGGCTCATCCACAGGCACTGGGGATTTTCTGACTCCCTCAGGCACTGGATGGACTTTGCTGAAGTGACGTGAGGACTGTATCAGTCCCTGGTGAGAAACAGCCAAGGAATGCCACAGGCTTCCCCAGTATTGTTATTATTGCCACCTACTAGTGGAAAACATCTGGTGCCAAGCCACTGAGCACCTTGTCCTAGGTGTGTGTGGCTGCTGGCAGCCCAAGGAGCACAGCCCTGGTGCAGAGCATGAGCAGGATGCTCCAGGCAGATGAACTGGATTGTGCTCATCATAGCCAGGAAAGGGAGAGCAGATCAAACTCAGGGGAAGGCTCAGCTTACACAAAAAGAGAAACCCCATAAAATATCCCCTACAAAGAGATTCCTTCCAACAGCAAACTCCCTCACAGCTTGTAAAGCCTCCAAAGCACTCTGGCCTGTCTGCAGCCCGTGGTCAGCAGGCGAAGCTGGGCTGGAGGATCATGGACCCCACAGCCACAAACCTGCTCCTCTGACCTCACCAGGGCTGAGGCCAAACCTGCCACCTCCCCACCAACCCTGTCCTGCACTTCCATAAACACATCCCATTTCCATGTTTGTGTGTCTTAATGAGATACTTCACTAAAATGGGAAGTTAATGATTTATTAGCTGCAATAATTCACTTTACCATTGAATTAACATGCCAGCCGTGTTGCACACTCTATAAGGGAAGCAAATCCCTTTCAAGTGGCTCAGTAATCTAATTAGCATGTTCCTTCTCTTGCTGCTGCTGCTGTGACAGTCACTGTCTGTGCCTGGACCCCTGGCTCCACCAGGAGAGTTTCAGCTGGGGTGTGAGCAAGGGAAGGTGTTTGGAGAGCTGCTCTGAGAAAATCCCTGCTTCAGAGGTGCCTAAATGGAAATAACGGGCATTAAACGACCCTCCCAGCAGCTCAGAAGCAGGGTGAGGGAGTCTCAGCTCTTGGGCACTCAGGAGCAGCAGAGGACTCTCCACAAGTCTCATCAACTGCCTCTGCTGCTCTCAGAGGACTGGGTTAAACTTCAGGCTCAACAGAAGAATCAAACAGGGTTCAAATAACTGGCAAGAAGGATGCAGAAAACTACACTGCAGCATGAGAAAAGCAGCTTAAACATGGGGTTCACACTTAGAAAGAAAAAACCCAACATCTCAGAAAGTTTTGTACTTTTCTGTAGGCCAGAAAAACGTTCAATTAAAACTGCTGGTTGGATAGATCTGAATTAACAATCTGACTTTAATAACAGTCTACACCAAAGCTGTAATAAACTAAAGCTCAGGGCTCAACTTCCAAATTCTCCTTACGTTTAAAACCTGGATGCAGGTAGATGCTGGATCCTTTATGAAAGCCACGTGAATTAGTGGGGTTTGCCTTTGACACTTTAAGCACACGTTGGAAATCTTGTCTAATCACCACGTGGCATTTCAAACCTCTTTGGTGAATGCAACAAAAAATATTGCAGAGTTACTGATTCGTAATTTACATTTTAGTAGCATCTAGGGGCCTTGCAAAGACTGCAGCCAGCTGAGCTAAGAACTGAGTGTGTGTGTGTATATATGTATATGCCAGAAGATCATCTACAGAGCTTACAGTTTAAATATTTAGGGCACTCAGAATTAATATTTCTGTTTTATATATGGGAAACTGAAAGGAGGGATGACATAGACCTCAGGGAATTTTTCAGCTCTCCTGATGCCCAAAGCAGTAATTTAACTCTGGCCATCCTTCATCTGCCTTTAATAAAAGATTTGTGCTGCACACCGTGTGCATGATGTGTTGCAACTTTCTGTGGTATGGTTATTGCCATTCCTGAAGCCTTCCGAGCACAAAGACCCATAAAATGCACATAAAATCAAGTCCTTACACGGAATAATTGATAGTCTCCTGTAAGGAAACAAAGGCTCACGAGCTCGGATGGAAAAAGCAGCTCCTGCTCACAGCTCAGTGGGACTGCTTGTCCTCTGAAGCTCTCCTGGGTGCAGCAGCCATCCCCGTGCCACCTGCCACGACTGCAAGGGGAGCAGACACGGGGCTGTGGGTGCCAGGGGTGCCAGCTTGGCAACCTCCACCCGGCTTCACAAGGGGCTTGGAATGCCACCAGCACGGGCTGCCAAGGCTCCCAGGGCACGGGGTGACTTCTGTGCCAGGAGAACACCCCCCAGTGCAAACACCAGCGTGGAGATGCTGCCGAGTGCCCAGGTGCATGGGAGCAGGGTGGTGGAGGGGCAGCAAGCACACCAGCAGCACCTCAGGCATCACCACTGCGGGGTTAATGTGCCATCTGACTCTCAAAAGGTGGACAGCTGAAACACTAACATGGGGAACAGGAAACCTGACTGGAGACCCAGCACATCAGCAGTGTCTGAGTAGAGGAAATACAGCCATCAGAGGCTGAGAGGTGGCTGAACAGGCTGGCAACACAGACAGGTGTGCTCAAAGAAACACCCCCAGAAGGTGCTGGATTTGGTGAAGGCAATGCCAAGGTTTTGGATGCAGACAGCACAGTCACAACCCCAATTACACCAATGATGTGACCAGTCCAATACCAGCCCTTGCAGTGGCTCTGGGTCTCTGCTTCCAGGAGCACATCAAGGCAGGGAAGGAAGAAGGATGAAGGTTTGGATGAAGGTGAGGAGGAAAGGATCTAAGCAGCCATATGTGTTGAGGGCATGCAGCCCCCAAACTCCCTCGTCCCCTGGCTGAGGGGTACTGCAGAGCATCCTTCTGGGATGGGAACTGCTCCAGCTGCCAGGGGGAACCAGAGGCAACAAAAAAAGGAGGAAGCTATAAAAGTTTTTAAAGGATTTCGAGCTCCCTGGGGAAATGAATCTGTTCCTTATCTAGCACTAAATACCTTTTCTGAAACTCAGCTCCCCCCACCTTCCAATTAGGAAGGCACCTGCTTTATTCCAGCTTTATTATCCTCCAAGAGCCTTTCCCAGGCAACTCCATAAATGAGGCTGACTTGATAAAAACACCCCTTGCTGAAGGACCTGGCTAGTGGCAGGTGACTTATGATCTTGCACAGCTCTGGGAGTTAAATCTGTCCCACTGAAGTCAAAGGGAATTTTGCTGTTTGCCTTCCAAAGGATCAGGTTTTCATTCCAGATGATGGAAAGTGCTCCTAGTCCCAGTCAGCACTGAGTAATAGCAGGATTCATACACACCAGCATCTTCCTAGTGCATTTCCTACCAGTCCAGAACTCAGAGCACAATCCTTACCCACAAGCAGTGTCTGTAATTGTGTGAAATAACTTCCAGATGTAGTGCTGATGAGAGGCACGACCAGGAAAATCTGATTTCTTCCTAGATTCTGGCTGGCATTCACTGTCATTTTTAAGCTTTCACGCCCCAAGACAATCACACTTGCAGGGAGATGTATGCAGCACACTCCTGCCTGGAAGCAAAGGATCTGAAAATCCAGGAGGCAGAAGCTGCAACAAGTAATAGAAGAACTCCTCTCACTTGTTACTGCAGGGTTCCTATGCTGCAAGGATAAATAATCCAGCTGCTGGCATAAAACATGTATATCTCACATATAATTTTTAAATGCAGGGAGCATTTCTCTAGGGCTTTTCTCTGGCTGCAGCAGCATTGGCAAATGTGCCAAGTGCTCTGCCACTGATTTAGTGGGCTGGAAGCTGCACTCCATCATTGTACCTTACCTGTCATTGCCATCAGGTTTTTGCTGTCCCTTGGCACCCTGCTTACAGCAGAAAATTATTCACTGGCTTGTATGGTACACAAAAACCACACTATTTTTAGCCACCTGCATCTATCACAGCAAGTTTACATCAGGACTTGAGGGATGTAGAAAGGAGGAGGAAAAAGAGCTGCAAGGAGGGTTTGCTTCTCACCCTTGCAGCCCCCAGCTGGTGGCCCAGGTGAGCACAGGCAGTGACACAGAGGCAGCTCCTTGGCTGTCACTCCAGCTTTGTCTTTTCCTGGAGAGCAGAGGGCTGGGTGATGGTGAGCACAGGGGGATGGAGCAGTTCCTCTTGTGTCTCAGCCCAGTGGGGTTTTGCAGACACAGACATGGCCCGGATTTCTCACCACGGCTCAGCAGCAGTGTGAAAGGACAAGGAAAGGCAGCCTGTTGTTGGCAGCTGGAAGTCTCTGCCAGACATTTCCCTCTTCAGGCTCTCACTTTCTGACAGGGAAGGGATCAATTTGCCATGAGATGAGAAGTGCATGCAAGGCCCTTTCTAACAGCACTGTGCAAACAGCAAGTGATGCCCTCTCTGAGAACAGCTGCCAACTGCCCTCTGCCTCCCAGCCTGGCAGAGGTGGCAACACCCACCCTGTGCCCTGCAGCTGCAGAAAGCTCTGACAGTCACCAGGGGTGAGCACAGCACGGGCTAACAGTGGCCACCCTCACACTCACAGCCAAGATAAATATCTAATCCGTGCATTCAGGTCACCCTCTTAGTTCCAGAGCTTTAGATCCACAAGAGCCACCAGATCATCGACCCAGCAGACAATCCACTTTCCAGATGTCAAAAACAATTCTGTTTCTGTTGCTTTCTGCTTTTACACCACAGGGCTAAGCTGTGCAAATATTCACCTTTCGTTTTCACAGTTAATTATCATTATTTCTGTTGGGGAAAGCATTCAGTGCTTTGCAAACCCAACACATCAGCACGATCACTTTGCAAGGCACCGCAGAGGGCACGTTGGCATCTCCCTGTGTCACTGTGTATTCTTTTTTTCAAAGGGTTGAAAATTTATTCCACAGACCTGACATTACACTTAGTAAAACATAATATAACTGACTGCTACAGGACTGGGAAGTGTAGACGTAAATCACAGCCCAGCCTTATCTTTCTAGTAGCAACATCAAATCTGTTAACAATTGAGAAGCCATTAAAATGCTAATGAGTGTGAAGGATGATCTATGTTTCACACTCCAACTTCTATTTTTACAAAGGCAAAACACACACACGAAAATCCCAACAGTTCT
Source organism: Corythornis vintsioides (assembly GCA_025447755.1). Classification (NCBI taxonomy): domain Eukaryota; kingdom Metazoa; phylum Chordata; class Aves; order Coraciiformes; family Alcedinidae; genus Corythornis; species Corythornis vintsioides. The sequence continues at coordinate 43,696 of JAOEGS010013474.1, read as the reverse complement.
CTCCTGCTGAAAGGAATATGAAAGACTATTTGGCTTTGGAAACGATGACATCGTTGTTAGTCCTGTCTGCAAGATAAATTGGTACATTACTGCCAGCACGACTGCAAAAAGCTTTGGGGCCCAAGTTACACTGCAAAAAGTCTTCACTAATTCCCTTTAATTAGCTTTCTAATACCAAACAAGCAGGAAGAGCAGCAAATCTGAGTGGCCCAGCAGAGAGATGCCATTCTCTCCACGCGGAAAGCAAAGCTCCTGCTGAGTGTCCCGAGTGGAAACCTCTCCAAGAAAGCCCCGTGGAACTCCCTGCTTGTGAGAATGCCACACTGCACCCGCCTGCCTTCCCAGCTGGGCTCTTGAGATGGGGAAAGACCCTCAAGGCTAGCAGAATTCCCCTAGAAGAGGCACCCATGCCTTCCCCATCCTCCCCAAGGCCTCTCATGGCTGTTGTGCAGCACAGAGCCTGTGCAGGCTTTGCTGAAGTGCCACGTGTGTGCCTGGCACCACACCTGGGAGCTCACTGCAGCATACTCGTGTCATCCTGCATCTCCTGCACCCCCTAGCCCACAAGCAGCTGCTTTCCCCGTGCTCCCAGATACCCCAGAGTCTGGAACAGCTCCAGCCTGGACCCCCCTTCCACCAGGGCTGAGGGGAGCAGGTTCCAGTCACAGCTCTGCTCTTTACTGCTGCCTAATGGTGTTCACTGAGCACCCTGCTCCTTCTGAAGCATAACTGAGACACCACCACACAGCCCCCCACAAAGAGAAATGGGTGGCTGGAGCCTTGCCTCTTGGATTGCCTTTAACACACCAGGGTGACAAACCTTTGATAGCTTTTTTTCTCCTTCTTCATAGGAAAACCAGCCCTTTAATCTACACAGGGGGTCCCTGGTGATCAGCACTTTGCTTTGGGGGACAGGAATGGCACCTGTTATCCTGCCACCAGCTCAGCCCTGGGGAGGGCAGCCAGGCACCCATCCCCTTTGCCTCTCCGTGGAGTCTTGGGGCTCCAGCTCCCCTGGGAACCCCCTTGCAGAGCCACTCCAGCAGCATGCAGACTGGGCTCACTGGGGCTGCTCTGGCCCACAGAGCTCTGCTGTAGCTCCAGGGCCTCATCTCTGTGTGTCCTTTGCTGGTGTAAAGATGATGGCAGATCAGTTCTGTCCCTAGCTACACAAGCCTTGTGCTTTTCCAGCAGCAAGCAGACAGGCTGCTGAGTAATTTCAGCAGCATTTCATTTGTTAGGAAGTATTTGTATCATAGATGTACTGATACAAATCCAAAGCTAGACACTTCACACAAAACACAGCAGATTTTAGCTGGAGAAATATGACTGTCACCTGTCCCAGTGGCCCTGACAAGCAAGGAAAAATCTGATCACTAGGTGCCAAAAATACCACTTACTATCAGTCAAGTGTAAGTATAAATAGGAAAATGTTTCCCCTTTAGCCAGTGTCTCCTCACTCCTGTAAAGACAGCAGAACTCAGGCTGCCAGGCACAGAACCAGCAGCTTGGAGCAGAGGTGTGCTGAAGGCAGTGTGATGCTCTGACACCAGAGCACATTTGATGCTGTGCTTCCAGCTCACTCAGAATTACATCTGCAAGAGCCCCCCTGGATTAGGAACTTTGTTTTAAGAACAGATAATCTCTTGGTAAATATTTGCACCGTGCCAGTTTGCTTTGCTGCAAAATCGCCTCGCCAGTTGATGGGGCCGAGCACAAAACTGACTCCTTGGTGCTTCTGGATGCTGCTAAAATGATACAAACTAATGATGCTTGTACTCAGAATTCATTAAAGGGGCAGCCAGGCTGGCAGAACTTTAGGGAGCTGCAGGATTCCCTAGGTTGGGAGCTCTCTGGTGAATCTGAAGACACGTGTGTCTCCACTGTGGGAGCTACAGGCAGCAGTGAGCAGCTGCAGACTGGGCACGTGGGACTGGTGCACAGCCAGGCACTGAGAGGAGCAGAAAAATCCCCTCTCACAGCCACAGAATGGTTGGAAGGGACCCTCAAAGACCCAGTCCAACCTGCTGCCACGGGCACAGCTCTGTGGTTCTGCAGTGTCTAGCTCATGAAAACATCCTACCATAGCAAAGGAGCATCAACTTACCCGGGGAAAATGATGGTGAGTAGCACCAGACAGAAAAGTGATCTAAAAGTATTTTTTTAGTTAAGAGATCACAATGGATTGTGTGCCCATGAATTTAACTCAATTGGTTCAGCTGGTTTCAGCTCTTAGAGTATCAGTCCCTTTTATTCCCTGTATTGTCTCCATCTTTCGCTTCTTACAGCAGAGGTAGGTGCCTGACATGTATAAAGCTGAGTGATTTATTGACTTACAGGGGTTTTTTTCAGCTATGATGCCTCCTCTGAGGCTACTCAGACTCTTCAAGTGTCATTTATAAGGGAAGCTGCTATGTTTGCATTGGACAAGCTTTTTGCTTCTTTCACTTTAGTCAGCACTGACATTATGAGCCTGTAAAAAAACTCCAGCTGGTAACATATTTGACATATTAAGTGCTTCCAGGGTTTTGGAAAAGGCAGCGAGTTACACTAGAATGAAGAATTAGAAAAGGTGCCACATAAATACTAGTGGATAAATAAAGGTGAGATCCATCAGTATGGCTTCTCCAGCATCACCCTGACAAGGCAGCAGTGGTTTGGACATCTCCTAACCCTACAGCTACCAGCAGAGTGAGAAGAAAATACTGATTTCAGCTCTGAAGGCACAGTTTTGAAGCTTTTCTCCATCTCTAGTTGAATTAACCCCTCATTTCACCACACAGTTGTGTGAAGTCTCTGCTGTGCTGCTGTCTTGGCAGCTCCATCACTTGATCTCGTCCTGCAGATGTGGGATTTCTGGTGAACACCAAGTTCCTCCTCTCCAAATGGGAAATTTTGTTCCCAGGTTTCTGTAGGACTGAAATGTCTATCAGGAGTGCAGATGCTCCTGGACAGAAGCTCATAAAACAATACAGGGGGAATTTTTCCCACCAGGACAGCATGGGTGCTTGGTGTGGCTGCAGTGGCAGGGCTGCCTTGACTTGGAGGGACTCTGGCTGAATTCTGTGCTGAGGTTGTGTCAAGGACACTGTGCAGCCCTCTCATTTCTCCTCTGTGTGACAAGGTGAGGCACAGCAACACCTCCAGCAGCTCCCAGCTCCTCTCCTGGGAGACAGACTGCTGAGCTTCTGTTTGGCTCTAGAGATGTTCCCGTGCCAGTCACCGGGCCACGGGATGACAAATTACCTCTCTGCCAGTGCAGGAGCTGGGACACTTCTCCACAGCCTCCACCAGATGGGCCTAATTAAACTATTAGCCAATGAGGGAGGGCTGATGGCTCCATTAGGAATCCTCCTGTGCTTAAATAAACAGCTCTAAATAAATAGTTTTCTCAATTAAAGTGTTGTTCACGTCCTTTTCTGGGATATTCATTAGCTGAGTGTCTCCTTTGTCTCCTTTTTTCTGCTGGCAAGGGCCCTTCTTCACATACTGCAGCAGGCTCCCAAGGCTCTACTTTATGGCACTTTATTTCCCTTAGGACATGCCCTTTCACCCTGGCTGGAGGGCTTCCTACCCCCATGGGTTGGACCTGTCAGGGCTCGTGTCCCACAGCCCTCACCACCTCCACATCTCCTCCTGCTCCCAGACAGGCACATTCTCATCTCTTTTTTTTGTAATTAATGCCTAAAACTAACTTCTCCAACCTTCATAACTATCCTCAGGCTCCACCTTTATCACTCTACCTCTCCACTTTCTCCCAAGATGAACTCCTTGGTTCAGTTGTGACCTGTCTGTATCTTATCCAGCAATCTGTTCATCCACCACAAGGATTTCAGCTTTTTGATGAGGAAAACCCAGTTGGTACTTGAGATTTTAAACAACTTCCCTTCTCTTCTCCCTTCCCAAAAATCTCCCTGTAAAAAGCTCCTCCTCCTTTCTCAAGCTCTCCTTGACTTTGTTTCCCAAGGACATCTTCAGAACTTTCTCCCCTGTCCAGCCAAGGTAAGGAAGATGAGCTCTACAGTGCATGCCAGCCATTAAATACTTTAAAAATACTTAAATACTTCTTTAAAGTTTAATATTAAATAATTTTTTTCTGACTCAGAGGAGAATTGTTACTTTGGGGGTGAGTGTTGGTCCCCCAGAGAAAAAACAGTGACTTCAGCCATTAATAGCAGTGTTTGACTCACTGAAATGAGCAGCCAGGACCTGACACCACCACGCAGTAGATGGATTCTTCACATTCCTCATGTCAAACATGATATTATCCATGGAACTAATTACAACTCCCTAAGCTCAAAAATAGTGAGATGTTAGCACCACAGCTTCACATATTTAATTATAACTCATTTGCTATCAACTCTCCATTGCTCTGATAGAGCACTTTTAAGATACTCCCTAATTGCTCCAGAAAGGAACTGGTGTTTAAATTTGTTATAAAGACCCAACATTGTGGCTGTTGAGTGGCTGGAAGGAAACAGAGTGAATTCTGTGTGGGAAAACAGGGCACTCCAGGGGCAGATGCTGTGACAATCTGCACCAGCAAGGGAGCTGCTCCCTGGTGAAATGCACGGCTTGTGACACACCCCAAAGGAAAGTTGTCTGTGTAAGGAAGGAGAGATCTGTGTTCTCAGTCAAAATCAGATCCATTTACATTTAGAAGCTACTCTCGTTTCCCTTACAAAATGATGTGATTCAGTATCCTAATTCACAGAACTGACCTAAAACCACTCCATTCCTGCTCCTTCCAACTGCAGCCAAGCAGGAACGTGTTCTCTCAGCCTGCTCCACCAATTTATCTTCACCTTGGCAGGCAACTTGTTATCAGTTCATAGAATCCTACAATCATTTAGGTTGGAAAAGACCTTTAAAATCACTGAGTCCAAACATTAACCCAGCACTGCCAAGTCCACCACTAAAGCATGTTGCTCAGCACCCCATCCACAGCCTGGCACCAGCCTCATGCCCTTCTCCAGACGTGTCCCAGCACCTCGATGTCTCTCTTGGATTGAGGGGCACAAAACTGAATGCAGGATTTAAGGTGTGGCCCCACCAGTGCTGAGTACAGGGTGACAACCCCTGCCCATGTCCTGCTGGCCCCAGCAGCCCTGATCCAGGCCAGGATGCCCTTGGCCTCCTTGTCCCCCTGGCACACCCTGCCTCATGCCCAGCCTGGTGCCCACCAGCGCCCCCAGGGCCTTTCCCAGCCACTGCTCCCCAGCCTGGAGCTGCAGGGGGTGCTCAGACCCAAGGGCAGGATCCGGCCCTTGGCTTTGCTAAACCTCATCCCGCTGAGCTCAGCCCAGAGCCCTCTGCAGAGCCTCCTACCTCGAGCAGATCACTCTTGCACTACTTGGTGTGTCTGCACACTCACTGAGGATGCACTGACCTCACCCAGAGTAACCAGAGCAGGGAACACCACTTCTAGCTGGCTGCCAGAACCTTCCCCAGCACCGAGGTGAGGCTGACAGCCCTGCAGCTGCTCCTTCCAGCCCTTCCTGGAGATGGGTGTCTCATCTGCAAGCTTCCAGTGCATGGAGACCTCCCTGGAGAGCCCGAGTGCTGATAAATGAGGGGAAGGAGCTTAGTGAGCACTTCTGCCAGCTCTCTTAATAGCCTCAGTTATCTCTTTCCATCCCAAGCTCCTCTCTGGTGCTGAGCACTCTATCCCCTTGCTGCAGGTCCACCCAGCCAGGGCTGGCAAAGGCATTCGGTGGGAATCCAGTGCCAACTCAGCCACAAAGAAGCATTTTCTGCCCCTGAGAGGAGGGTCAGACTGCTGCAGAGAGCCAGGCAACTCCCCCCTCCTGCAGCACAGAACACATCTGCTTGGAACCACGTTTCAGTGACTCCAAGATTCTTCCTAGTGACATCTTTCCTTTGTTCAAGCCAAGGAACTAGGGTTCTGTCCAGGGCTAAGGCAGCGTGGTGTCTGGGGCTGGGTGCTTGGTGCTTTTCTCTTAGCCCTGAAAGCACCAAAACCTCCCAGGGCTGAGGTTAGCCCAGGCCACGGCCGTGTGGGGCATGCTGTGTGTACCAGCATCACTGAGCTAACAGGGGCACATCCCTGCTGCTTCAGCTGGTGCTGGAGGGTCTCCTGAAGCCCCCCTTCTCTGCCTGCAGTGCCACAGTGCTGGCCAAGGGGGGAGAAGGGTTCCTCAGAGATGGATTTTTTTCAGACACCGTGGTTCTGTTCAATTGAGTTCACTCAAGTAGTGGTTAACACAAACGCTGTGGAGAGTGTGACATGTCAAATTAGCAGCTTTGCAAATCTCCTGTTAATTGTCAGCCTAATTAAAAAATTGCTAATTATAATGTTTATAACTTCAAATAACTGCTCAGCTATAAAGCACTGGCTGTCAGGTGTAAACAGGGGGACTGAGGAAAAAAAAAATCAATCGACATCTGTTAATTTATCAGAGGCAGTGCAGTAAATTGAAAAATGGATTGCCTAATGCACTGTAAATCTGCATTACCAGAAAAGACCAATTCATTCCAACACCTGCTTAATAAATGGTAATAGCCATCTTTAGTGGCTAGCCCCAGGGCTGCTTCTGCCAATCAGACTTAGAATCCTTACCAGCATCAGACAAGAAATTGATTGCCCTGTGTTAAAATGTATATAATATCTCCTCCCTTCTTTATGGTGATAAAAATGAATAGTCTTCACAGATAATTTCTGTATAAAAACCTGGATTTCCTCATGCCATAAAGAGCAGAACTGTCTCATCCTTCTGAGGTTGCTCTGGTTTAGAGAGATTTAAATGCATCGATGAACTAGAAAAAGTGTTATGTGCCAAGTCCAACCATTCCCATCTATTGACTTTTGTCCTTTAAATGAGAGCTACAGAGCTGAAAACCAGCTCTTTACACTTGTATTTTTCCTTAAATATTTATTTTGACCAGTCAGATGATGATGTTCTGTACCTTGCAGGCCAGTAAATATCACAAACAAACAGCAGTGTTTCCAAGCTGCCATCTCCCAAAATCCCACTGTCTTTTATTTATACCCCACACCATCCAATTCCAAGCACTGCAGAGTTTTAAGACAGTGGCTGCTTATTCCTCAGAGGGTGCAGAACAAGTTGTATTTTGGGAGGCTTGGATTTTCCCAGGGAGCTGCAGGCTGCTTCCAACAGCCACCAGCTCCCAGCTTTGGGGCAAGAGGGTGAAGAGGGGCTGAAAAAGCTGCTTCCCCTGCCCACCCAAGCACGAGGGAGTGGGCAGCTCCTGTTCTGGAGGAGAAAATTCATTGCCAGGATCCACACACACTTCTGAGGCTGCAGAGCTCTCAGCCTATTATCAAGTTGCTGTTAAGTTAATATTCAAGACTGTTTCTAAATTGCTGGTTGTGATGGAAGGGTCAAGTGCAGCTGAAGATGAGCTCTGCCCATGGTGATCATGCTTTGCACTTCCATTCCCAACTCTTATTCCCACTCTGCCACGAGATTAAAGCGTGTTTTTATTTCCCATTAAGGATTATAATGCATCTTTTACTCTGTTCTAACACGGCTTCAAATAAAAGCTTCAGACAGTATTAGGACCAGTGCAAAGATCAAAAAAACAGGCCAGTCCTTTGACTACTGGTGAAATCAGGGCTGACTCCGGGGCAAAAGGAACACAAATGATTCATAACCAAACTTGGAATCTAAGACAGAAATGAGTGTAAAAATTAAGTGTAATTAAAAAATTAAATGAGTGTAAATTAAGCCCTAAATCTATAGATGAGATTATGCTGTCCATCTCAAAATGGAGCATGTTGTTATGACAGGGGTTCTGGTAACACTCTCATTATGGTTTCCTCAAATAAAGACTCCTGCTCATAAAATAGAATAAATTTTTTTTTCAGCCTACTATTGACTTAGTTTTGCTTTTGTTAATAATCTCTAAGGAAATCTATTTTGGAAGGTTTTGCTTTTTAGCAAGGATGGATTTCATACTAACATGTGGCTTTCTACAGCCCCACACGCCCTCGAAACTCCTTTTGAAGCCTAGCAGATTGTCACTCCCATTGCCACCTTCTCTTCACCCAGAGTAAAACATTATGCTTTTCCTACTGCATACCAAGGCTGGGCTCTGGCACAGCCCGCTGCAGACCTTTGAAGGCAAAGCCATTAAAATTAATGGACCCCCATCTGCTGTACCTAAGCCAGCCAGGAGCAAGGCCTTTGATGAATTTAGTCTGCCTTGCACACCTTATGAATCCAAATAGTTAAAAATGTTGTGACCTTTATGCCCAATATTGTGCATTAATTTTCCAGAGGACAGAAGTGCAGTTTATCTATTTTCTGCATTTATGTTTGAGGCACAGCCCAGCAAGCAAACTTGAAAAAATTCCTCTAAAATAATATTTTCATCCTTTAAAAGTGAAGAATTTCACTTGATACCACTGTCCTGATCTAAAAGTCCACACTACACAGTCCCAGAAATTACCTTAAATGCCACCAACTAGAAAAGATCAAGGTTTTCTTGGTCTTTTATAAAAAAATGTCAAGAAATCCAGGATCTCTGACCCCTGAACCAACCCTTCAACTAATAACTAGCAATATTCATTGCAGGCACAGTAGGCAAGAAAGAAGCAGGATGCTGGCCATGCAGATGATACTATGCTGCTTTAACTCAGATTATTATGCTGCTTTAACTCAGATTATTATGCTGCTTTAACTCAGATTATTATGCTGCTTTAACTCAGATACTGTGTTGTTTTCACCACTTTTGGAGTTGGTAATCACGATTTTTGAAACCTTGGCTAATTTAGGAAAGAAAATGAATAATAGTCCACAAATAAAGCCTCAAAGGCAAGCAACTCAGCTTTCAGTGGGACCTGAGGGGATAACTCACCATGATATTTTCAATTCATTTTAACTTGAAGGAGAATAAAGCTTGGGAAAAATTCTATGCCAAGAAAAAGTAGACAGTATTTTACTGGAAAAATTCAAACTGTTTCTTCCTGGGGTGTAGTTTTATATGAAACAAGGGCTAGAAGAGCCCAAGATGGACAACTACACAATATGAGTCAACAAAACAAAAAGGCAATTAAAGATGAAAAATGTGAAGGAAAGAGATCACATTTAGATTTACAACTGGTAAGACCAGTGCATCTCCCCTGACTGATCAGTATCTGTGAGAATGTATGAGAGCCTTCATAGCTGGATCCCCCAATTTTCCTCTCCCTTGGCTTTTTGATTTATTTATTTCACCACTGTCACCATAACTCTTGCAGAGGCAGCAGGAGCTTCTCTGGCACGGTGCTATCAGATCAGCCTTTTCTCCACGTGCCAAGACCCTCTGTAGGATCTATTAGTGTAATACCCATCATCCATCTCCTCTCACAGGGTGCACCCTGGCTGGGTATCCTCCTCTCTACACACACAGGTACACTGCTGTGTGGCTCTGTGCTACTCCTGTACATGCACAAACACACTGAATTTCATCACAATCATTTAGATTGCTACTCTAATGCAAACTCTCAATGCAAAGAGCATATTTATCCTTAACTGGGTGGGTTTTTTCCCCTTCTTAATGTTAAAGGAGCACTGAATACATCAGTTAGGGACATTATCCTGTTAGTCACCACGTCTGGATAATTCATTCGCAATATCCAATTATCCACTGTGCTAATACCACACATCTGTGTGCAAACCCTGCCAACCAGGCCACATTCACATTCAAAAAGCACACTGGGCCTGTAGTACTGCACAACAAAAACCCATCCTATCCACCCAGTGTTCTCAGCCACTTGCTCTTTCTGCAGGGGAGAGTACAAACATCCCAAAGTCTGCCTTATTCACTGGAAGCAGAAAAGAAAGCCTCCTCCAATTATGTTTTTGCCAATTTCCTGAACGCTCTGCATTGCAGAGCAGAATGAGGGATTTGGTTATGCATCCTTCACCTGCCTGTTTGATGATCTGAAGGTCAGAACTTTACACCACCAATGGCACTCAGCTCTGGACATCTCCATTCAGAGGCCAAAATACTGCCCAGGAATGTACTGGAAAAATGTCCTGCACATGGGGGAAATAAAATCATCCTGTTGCTGGTCTGTAAGTGATGGAGGCAGCAGTGCCTTTGTGAAGAAGAGTAAAAATGAGATGAGCCACTGAAAGTCTCACCTAACTGAGGTCACACTTCCTAACCCCCCTCAAGCAGATGTTTGCACATCTGTTTCACTGAAAAAGGGCTCTCAAGCCCCTCTCAGGAAGCCCAATGACTTCAGTACATTCACCAAAATTACCTTCCCTCTCCTCCTGAATGCCATCTTAGCACAAAGAGCATTTCATCAGTGTCCACACACACACCCTGCTGGCAGAGGCTGCTGAGGGGAGGAAAAGCAAAGGGCAGAATTCTTTGGCCAATCAGCACATGGTTAATCCCAGTGTAGCCAAGAGGGTTTCTCCATCCCATAAATGCACCCACAGACACCAAACACCCCAAAATATTTTCTTTTCAGAAGTCCACACACATTGTTTTGACCCAAGAGCAGAACACACTCTACACCATGGGAAATGCAGAATAAAAATTAACTGGAGGATGAGTATCGTGTTCTTGTGCCTCCCAAGGAAACTCACACACGGGGCAAGATTCTCAGACACAAACTCACCTCAGCTTCCCTCCCACCTAACCCAAAGTGCTGTGAATGGCAGCTGTGGGAAGCAGACTGGGTTTGAGATGGAGGGAGAACGAGGCAGCTGTGAATTGTACTGGGCTTAAGCACCTTAGAACTGGATGGATCAGTGACACAGGAGAATCCTTCACATCAGACACCAGTGTGCTCTGACAGTCGTGAGGAACAGCAGCAGCTCCATCACCCCCCTGTCCCAGCTCAGGGTGGATAATCCCGTGGGACACTGAGACAAGGCATCCTGTAAAGGGGGTTACTGCTCAAACACCAGCACAGACCCACCCAAATGCAAGCTCCAGGTGCAAACTGCCACGCTGGTTATCTCACCCAGAGGAAGCAGAGCACTGACACCACGGGCTGGAAAGATGTTATTATGCAAAAGGTCAAAGTTTCCCTTGGATTATGTCTACTCTGTGAGTCATTGACTTTTATAGACTGAGGTGTTTAGAAAAAAAAAAAGTCTCGTGAAATTTATGGCAGCATAATGTTCTGGTTATAGTCTGTAACCTTATTTTAAAAGAAAATATAGCTCATTAAGTATAATATTCAGACTGTACCCTATATTATTGTTTTTCATTTAAATGGTTCTATAAATGTGCACTGGGCTTTAGAGTCTGGTTTGAAAAATTGCCATGAAAAATTCACACCTTAAGGACTCACTCCTTGAAATCCCCACTCCAGCAACTAGCCCAGCAAGTCTGCCTGATTTCCAGGAGTAAGGACTTCAGGGCTCCCCTCCTGTCTGCAGGAGCTGCTGAGGGGCAGCACAGAGTGCTGAGGAAAAGGACAGCTTTTTAGTCTTGACTTTTCATTGCTTAGCCTTAGAATCTGTCAGCCCCCAGCATTCTGCCTTCCAGGAGCTTTCCCAGCTCTGCTCTCCTAAACCCCCCTCTCCTGGCTCCTTTGTTTCTCGTGGATCGTGCTTTGTCTCAGGGTCTTCTCTCCCATTGCTTCACAGCATTTTCTTTAGATCCTCTCATGCCTTTGCCTGGCTTGGGGGTTTGCTTTTTGTATCTCCTACATTTTTATTCAAAATTCCTTCCATCTATACAACTCAGCTTCTCATTTTTCACAAGGAGAGTTGCACGAGAAATATTAGACTACAGCAAATATTTTCACCAGACAGCATATTAAAAAAAAAAAAAAAGTTTGTTTTATGACTAAAATGAAAACAATCAAGAAATAAAATAATTTACTTGACACCGTATAGCAGCTTTCAGCCCAAACTGGGTTTTGCATGCCTGAGGCTGAACCTCTCTTGTGCACTTCTGGGCAACTTTAAGTGTGCATCACTCAGCCACTATAGTGAAAATCACTTGGCAGGATTTTCACAACCACTTTTATTTAGTGTTAAATTGTAGAGCAGTTTAAGTAGATATGTGCAAATGAGCCTTGGCAGTTATTCTGAATAATTTAATGTACTGGAAATTAAATGATTTGCAATTATGTGTGGTTACAGCTATAAGCACAACACACTCTCCTTTCTTTCCTCTCCTTTTTAAGGAGCAAAAATATATTGCTTAGGTAGTAGAAGCAAGAAAAGATAATTCAAACTAAATTATACTCTAAGAGAGTGAACATATAGATTACAGGTTTTAAAACAACTCTACTAGCAGAATAGCTTTTCTTTCTTATTAATGTGCCACGGGTATCAAAGAGTTAAGGATGTCATTTTACACATTTTTCTCTATTGTTACTTCAAAAGCTCAATCAACAATTACACATTTGCATAATTCAATTAGGGGTTTAAAAAAAAATGTCTGCTTGGCAAGACAATCACCTGCCCCTTAAAACGAAAGCCTCGTGTGCCAAGCATCTCCAGTCTCCCCTGATGAACAGCAGCATATTCCAAATTGATGGAGTCTATTACAAGGCATCTGAAGAGCAGCCACTGTGCCAAATCTCCCCTGCTCCTCCTCCAGGGAATCCCTTCTCAGATGCTCTTTTCACATCCAGTAAACAACACTTTATGTCTTTTGCACAGATAGCAGATAATTACCATATGCTTAAAAACATGCTTGCTTCCTTCCCTTCCCCACTGTAAACTTCCTTCACGGTGACAGCTAAGGAGCACCCAGGGAAGCAGACTCTGCCATTCAGCTCTCCAAGGCTCTGTGGTTTCAAAGGTCAGTGTCTGGTACAATAAAGTCAGGAGCAAGGGTAAGAGACTTTGCAAGCACTGGTTTTCTGTGGAGAGGAGCTGGTGCAGGTGCCACAAACTGCACCGAGCACCAGGATGTTTGCCTGGTAACTGGAATTTTCCCCGTGCAGCTACAAAGCGTGCCCAGGAACAGCAGAGCAGGACAAGAGCTAAGATTTGGGAAGGGAAGGAGCTAAAACTGGCCTCTTTATGGCTTCCCTTGATGTCTTCCTGCACCTAAAGCAGCAGACAAGCCCTGCATCACCAAGGGATAAGGAGCCCGGATTGCCAGAGATCCGTGGCAGTCCCAGGGCAGCTCAGAGGCCGTGCTCTGCAGAGCTGCTGTCCAGGGAGTTAATGACTCCTCCAAGGCTGAATGAGCTCTTTCAGCAGGACCCCTCTCCATTGGGGCTGCTTAATCCGTGTTCCACGCTGAAAGGCTGCTGGCAAATGCTACAGCACTGCTGACCTCTCCAAGATTCATTCTGCCTGACCTGGCTATTTACTTAGCAGCACAGCAGACAGATGAGCCTGTGTGGGGGAGAAAGAACTTCAAGCACGTGGCACCCTGGGGATGACTTCTGCCACTCCTGTTCCACAGCTCCTCAACACAGACCCCTCAGGGACAAGGAGGGGCAAAGAGGATCCTGATTCCTCTTGGATTTTATGCCCTGAAGCTTCCATAAAGTATTTTTAATTTTCATCCCCAAACTTCCTCTGCAATGTGACTCCACTGGGGCCCTTCACTGTCTCCACCCTATTTGAACTATGTATGTATACATCATTTACCTTAAAACATTGGACTAGATGGTCTTGGAGGTCCCTTCCAACCTGGTATTCCACGATTCTGTTTTATCAACAACTTCATGACTGAAACCCCCAAATGAGCAGCTTCCTAAGGGCAGGACCTACCTTGCTGGTGCTTTATGAAGAACACTGTTTAGGCCAGTCAGTCATTTGAATAACATATTTCTTTGTAAGCAGAAGATGTATTGTACACGTAAGTGAACTTGCACTGCCATTTATAGACTTCAAGAGGAGGAGATTTTCTCCTGGAAAGCACACTGTTTGAACAGCATCAGAGAGCAATCTGGGCAGCTGGCTCCCATCTTATTTGTTTTATAGATAAGTCACCTTTCCAATGAGAAACGAACACCTGTGGTTTTATCTACACAGAACAAGCCAAACAAATAGCAGTGCAGCATTGCATCTGACTGCTGCCTGATTTACTAGGAAATTATCTCCCTAATTTCTGATGATTATTATTTACATTGCAGTGTAATGCAGGAACCCTGCAATGATAGGCATTCACTAACACGAGCCAGCAGAGACTTGCCTCTGAGGTCTGGAGCAGCCAGACCATGGCTGTGCCACTCACAGGCTCACACAACCTGGAAACTCAAGGCTGGGGAAGCCTTTGCTTCTCCAGAGGGGGTGAGAAGGGTGGAGGGACATTAACTTATCAATGCAGAACTATTTTGGTCTATATGCTAGCAGAAAACTGGACTAGAAAAATCTCACTCCAGAGAGAATTTATCTGGCCATCAACTACTTCCAAGAGGATGGATTTTATCCTTCATGGTATTTAATAGAGTCCCTTGATGGGATCTTCATCCTCCCTCTAGAAACCCACTGACCACAGCTCTGAGGTTCACTCTTGGTGGTGGGATTAAATAAAGATAGAAAAACATCCTGGCCCTGAGTCACCTGGTATCAGCAGGTTCCGTGGGTGCTGGAGGTGTAACACAAACTGGAGGAGAATCACTCCAGCTGGCACAGGGCTATGTAATACTGTTTGGGTGCTTGATGGGCAACAGCAACAGAAAATATAAGTAAGAAAAGAGCAGAAAAAATTATCCCAGGCTGCTTCTAAGTCATTAGATTTTGCTGTTTAGATACCTATTAAAAGATTTCTTTTTAATGGATACTTGCTGCCTAGAGATGATATTTTAAATTATTAAGGCCTAACAGAGTTCTCTGAATAATTGATTTAAGGGTGTATTAGACACAGGCAGGCCCAAAAGATACAAACATATGAAAATTTCTATGAGGCCTTCAACAACAGTAAAATTAAATTAATAGTAAAATTGTATTGAGTTAATCAATTGAGTGAAATGACAGGAAGGCTGCAGAGAGCTGAAGTAAGGAGTTGGGAAGCAATCAGATTCTGCAGTGCATGCACACTTGGGCAATCACAGCACTCATCTGGATGGAACTGAAGCAAGTTCAGTGCTGGTTGGGTTATAACAGGGCTCAGCCAACACACAGAGCATCTCCCTTGGCTTTCTGCACCAGGCTGGAATCTCTGAGAGCCTTTTACACTGGGTCTGGCAGAGGCATGAGGCAGGACAGGAATGGGAAGCCCAGAGACCTTTTTTCCTTGGCAAGAGCAGAAGATGGGCTCACAACACCGTGCCCACTCTTTCTTGCTTTCCCTGATTGCTAGCACTGTGTGAGAAGGACACAGGGCCTTCAGTTTTCCCCTCACTAGAGTGTGACCTACTGAAATAACTAATCTCTCCCACTTGCTGTTAATTATAAGTCTCCCAGTTGCCACTACACTACAAGAGAAATCCTTCCTCAGCATGCCACGGGGAATTTGTTTGACTTTGGCAAGTGTAAAAGAATGGAATTGAGACAAGTCAGACCCACAGAAGGGGTGCAGGAAGGAAATCCATGTGCTTTTTTGTGCAAAGCTGAACAGGTTTTTCACCCTTTACCAAGAGTTTTGAAAGCTTTCTGGTCTTTCAGGGAAGAGATGAAAGTGCAGCCTATGCCTTAACCAAAAGCTGGAAAGCAAACAAATCATCCAGGTTCCTTCTCTGTTCATTCATCACTTCCCAAGGCCCTGCATGAGAATTAAGGTGACTTCTTCACTACTAAAATAATTGCAATAGTATTAAAAACCACAGAAGGCAAAGGAAAGAAAAGTGCAATGTCATTTGTGTGTGCACATGTGCACAGATGGGATGTGCTTAGGTCCATGGTGCTGTGCTAGTAACAGCAGACAGAATAACATCCTCCCTGCCTTTATTTCCCAGTAAACATTTCATTTTATACAAACACTCCAGTGACCTAGGGCTTTCTTTTCTGCTGCCCTACCCACTTATCTTTTTCTCATTTCTTTTCTGATACTCTATTCCAGTGATGCTTAATCAGCCATTAGGTTTTATTAGTAAAGCTAAACCGAATGACACTAATGTGAACAGAATAAAACCCACACTGACCTACTTTCATTAAATGAAGGAGAAAAGGCCTCGTAGGTCTGTTCAGTTGTCCAATTTACCCTTCCACTTCAAATTACTGATATTTCCTTAGAATGATCTGCAGATACAGGTCATGCTTAACTCTGTTTGAAAGCAACACAAATGCAATGCACGGTGTGTTCTTATTCACCCCCTGTTCTAACTACCAGCAATTCAACAAATAGACAAAATTGATGGTTCCAAACATTGCAAAAGGGGAAAAAAAAAAAATGGAGCAAGGTGGCAGAGCATCAGCCTGACACAATTAAGTGCTACCTATGAAGCCAGGATGGCCCAAAGCATTTTTTACCTTGGGGTGTTTTCCTGCTCAGGGAATTTAGCGTGTTCAGTGCACAGCAGCATCCAGGAGGTCCCAAACCAGGACCGTGGCACTTTGGACATCCCTGAGCAGCCTCTAAGGGGCTGATGGTGCAGAGAGATTGCAAACAATGGTGATCATACCCTGGCTGTCCCCTGGGCCCCTGCAGATCCCACACTCACAACAGCAGAGCCAACTGGATCTCCTGGATTTAAGAGAAAATTTAACAGCACAGTGACAAAGACGTGTTGTGAAAAATCTGCCCTAAAAAAAAAAAATCCATCTTGAAATACCAAGAAAAATCACTCCTCACCACTTCCACCATGCTGAAAAAAAGCCAGCATTCACAGATAATTATTTTTTAATAGCTGTGGCCTGAAAGCAGCAGCTCACATTCCCAATATTCTAGGGAGAGGGGAGAGTAGAAACATATCAATCACTCCACAAAGAAGCTTGTCAAGCAGTGGGCATCTCTCTTTTGTAGCATTTTCCTCTCAGCAGCTGCCCACGTAGCAGCCTATCAGGAGCTATCTCAGGTGTCCATCAGAATATTTTCCAGCATTCTCTGCACCCTTGGTGCTTGAGCTGCATTTATTTGTCAAGTGCTCGTTGGGGAGTGGGACTGGGTGGGGGAACAGGAAGAAATGTGTTTGGGGGTGATACTGCCCCATCTCTGCTGTCAGCCTGCAAATATTGACATCAGACCTGCTGGGCTTCTGCATCTTTTAGGATTTTTTGGGGTAATTAATTCAGTCTCCACAGTCCCCTCATTTTCATACGTTTCAAATGTCATTTCATCTCTTTTGATCTGCTTCCATTCCTTTTCTCCCTCCTCCCTCTTTGCCTTCATGCTCTTTCTGAATTTTGAAATGGATTTCATTGGTCGATGGGACACATTAGAATTGCTTTCAGAGGCTGGGCCTTGGAAACACAGGATAGCAGCTTCTTTAATCACATTTCTCACCCAGAACCTGGATAATAAGGGTGATACACAGGGTGTGAGGCTGCGAAGCCACTAGTGAAGATGAGCTAATGGACCTTGGCCAGCCTTAATTAGAGTTTCCAAGCCAAACCTTCTCCTCCTCTGGCCATGAGTGTGTCAGCCTATCAGTTTTATAACAGCTGTCAAGCTCCCCTGACTAGTTTATCTTCATCTTCCCTATTCTCTGTGTTGACACAGCACCAAAAGAGTTATTTCCCTGCAGGAAAGGGGTCCTTTGCTCTGCAAGCACCATAAAAAGTGCTGCAGGGCACCTGACCCCATCCCAGGGGTAGTGTGTGTGGCACAAAGCACTGCACCCCTCTTCCCTGCACTTTCAGGATATGGCAGTCTGGCACTTAAAAGTGTGTGTGTGTGTGTGTGTGTATGTATATATATATGTATATATATATGTGTGTGTATCCCACAAAACTAGCAAAAAACAAACACACAAAAAAGCCAGCAACAAAATAAATCAAACCAACAAAACCACTAAAAAAACTAAAACAAAACCCTAAAAAACAACTAATCTACACCAAAAAAAAACCCCAAAAACAAAAAACAACCAGCCTAAGAAGATCAACTAAACACCAAAGCCCCCCAAACCATCACTTCCATAGATGTCTCTAGAGGTCTGATGTGCTGGTACCCAACACAAAATCCCCCTGCCAGCCAAAGAGGGTAGAGTGCAGCAACTCCTTTCCAGTTTCAAGCCAGTTGAGGAAACCTTACCAATTGTCTGTGTGTTCTCTGGTGGAAAGCTTCCAGCCAACTGTGCAACCTCTACAGTAAAACTGCCTTCTTCATAACAAAGGCCCGTTTCAGTCAAGATGGACTGATAGATTGCTTTCTGCCTGAGGATAAAGAGGACTGAGCTCTGGATATGTAAAAATGGTAGATATTCCTCTCTGCTTTTGTTCTTTTCCAGCCCAAAAGCATCTTAAGACAGACGTTTGTTTCCTTGCCACGGAAAGAAAAATATTAGGGTTACTAGGCTCCCTGTGCTTATTCATCTGCTCTTGCCTGGAGCTGAAGGCTGGAGCTGCCCCACTGCAGAGGTTTTAGCTGTGCCCTGGCTGCAGGGAAAGCTGATGCTTCTCTGCCTGCCTCCTTTGTCCTGGGGATTCTGGTTTCTGCCAGAAGCCCTAAATCACAATATTCCCCTGCAAAACGAAGGGGATCTCCTGATTTCAGTGTATTGCCTTCATCTGTTCCTGTCCAGCACTCACCTCCTGCCCTCCAGAGGAAGAGGCAACTGTCCCAGCAAGCCCGGGGTGCTGTCCATGAGCAGACACCAAAGGCAGTGCTGCCAGACACCTCCCCTGGCCATATGTTCATCTCCTTCCCCTTACCTCAGCCAGACCATTACCTCGGCAGCTCAGCTGTGTTATTGAGACATTTCAGCGTGAAATTTGTTTTTCCTCACTGAACTTTAAGCGGAATTTCAAGTGCCAAGTCTCCAAAGCCAAGTGGGGCTATTAAGAGATAATTACTAATTATGCTAATTTGAGAAGTTGTGCTATTTCTTTCCCTGGTCATTTTATCTGCAAGCTCTCCTGAGAGAACAGTCCCCATTCAACGTTAATAACCTTCCCAGGCTAAGCATTCAGTGGAGGACAGTGTGTCCTAAACCCAGGAATATTTTACAGTTAATCTAGATGTGTGGCTGTAAATTAGAGAGGAGCAAGTTGCAGTCATGCTAATGACTGCTGTTATTAATGTAGTTGCTGTAGCAGACACATCTGATTCCCCTCTGCTCATACACTGATACACCCTTCTGCTGATGCCTTCCTTTCTGATGAGGAGCCCTCGCTGACTGCAAACATTCAGGACACCAATAATATTTCTCAGTCATCATTTACTAATCCTACCTACTGCAAATTCTTGCAATAATAGATTAAAGCAGTGCACAGACCTTGGAAAAGATAGGTTTTGTACCTTCATGTAAATAAGGCAAAATTAAATGAGACATTTAAGAAGTGCAAATCAAATCAGTTCCTTGTCTTAGTTTGTTTTTACTTTTTCAAGACAGTGGTTATTGGGTTGATCATATTCATCTGTAGGGTATGCTGGCAGAATAATAGATTTTTAATCAAATGATGACTCTAGGTTTCACTGATGTGCAATTCCACCCCTACCCCATGGCAAACCATACATTTGACATCTTTTCTAGGTATCATTTGTGGAGGGCAGCACCCAGAGCCTGCTTGGCTTGCTGCACCTTCCAGCACAGACACAGCTCTCCTGCTTCACCACTCCATCAGAACCTTCCCTCTCTGCTCCTCACGATGGAGGAGTTCCATGGTCCAGGAGACCAGGGGCACTCTGAGATGCCAGGGCCTGCACCAAGCATCCCACAGATGGAAGGGGAAGCCAACGCTGCCCAAGAGCTCCTGGGAAGAGGCTGCAGGGCTGAGTGACAAGAAAACAAAGGACAGCAGTTTGCACTTTGATTTTTCACTTTTTTTGAAACCATATGAAGGCCTGAAACCAGTGGGTGCATTTTTTATTTTTTTTTTTCTAAGGTAAAGAATGTAAATACTCCAAATGTTGGGTAGCACCTATTTCTGGAAAACGTTACCACAGCCCTCAGCTCCAGCTCAGCACTCCCAGCGTAGGAGTGGGAGGGCTGCATTCACACAGACAGGAATTAGGGCCTAAAAATATGTCCTAGTAATAAAGGAGAAGGCAATTTTAAGTTCCAGCACTGCCATTTTCAGAACAGAGCTTTCTTTAGGGAAACACATTCTGCAAGTGTGTGAACCTGCCCCCAGATGAACATCCAGACAGACAATGTCTTCCTGCTGAGGGGGCTGAGGGGACAGCAGGTCCCTGTGTCCCTACCACAGCACCAGGAAAGAGAGGACACTGTGCACCTCCCTGGCAGCCCCTCACTCAGTGTGGGCACAACCAGCAGAGCTGGCTGCTCCGGGGACCCAGCAGCTCACCAGCACGTGCCAAACTCAGGCAGCAGAAAGGGGCAGTCAAGAGAGAAAGATGCTGTATCTCCCAAAAGGCCTGCTGAAGAGTTAACATTAGCTCTTCCCGAGAAGGAGATGAGCTCTAGAGATGATTTCAAAATGCTCCATGGGTCCTTTGGTCACAGCCACACTTGTTGTGCACACCCTGGGAAACTGGCAGGCTGGAGTCACTGCCCCAGCAAGTTGCTAATTCCAGCTGAAATGAAGCTTTCTGCACATCTGATTTCTTATTCAGGACTGAAATTAATTTTTAATCTAGTACCTACAAAGATCACACAAGACTTGCAAAAGAAATAAAAATTCAGTTAAAAGAAATTGGCATTAGCTGGTTTCCTTCCTCTTACGTTTCCTTACAACTATAATTGGAACTCTATTTTACAGTATCATTCCCACACCTGCAGTAACCCTGTTGAGAAGTGTTGGGAGCCCTCACAGATTTTTACAGGCTCCGACTGGAGGAGGATCCTCCTTCAATGCCCCGAAATTCCAATCCTACATGGAAATTACCTACAAGCACACACACAGAAGCACAGCAGAGAAGAATGGTCCCTGCAGATCAGCCCTGAGCTTCTGGAGGAGGGCAGTCCAGCCACTGCCCCCAGCAGATGGGTCAGCTGCAGGTCTTGTCGTGGGATTTTCTGAAAACCAGAGATTTTAGCATCCCATGACTGGATGAAAATGGTGGATTTATTTACTTTTCATAAGCACACACCAAAAAAATGGACATCTAAGGTCCTAAATTCTACAAGAGAACACAAGTTGTGGACTCCTTGACTTTCTCATTTCCCTGCAGCCCACCTGCATGGATTTATTTTCAGGCTAAGAGCCCAGATAACGCAGAGTGTAACATTTCGCCCTTAGAAACCCCAGCTAGAAGAAAGAACAAGCAAAAATCACGATGGGTACAAGATGCAAAGAGATGAATGACAAGGCAGATGTTCAATCTTGTCTTTTCAGCTGAGATTATACATGGTCTGAGCCTAAAAGAAAAATTTAGAGCCTGAAACTGAAGGTTTCCTAATTAATCAGTTAGAAGGGCAGAGGGGATTACAAAACATGATTAAAACACACTGAAAACAAGACAGACACGAGGAAGGTGATGGGAGTGTGGAAGCAGCTCTGGCAGAGAAACAGCTCCACACAAGGTGCTCAAAATGATGCACCTCAGAATCCTGTGCTGAACAATTAAACTATGACAACAAGACAATCCTATGAACCAAAGGAATTCCTGGCAATTTGGACTCATATAGTAATAATAATTATTATGATGATAATCTGAGTGTGATCCTAACTCCTTATGAAGCCTAGGACCAACCTTTTTGAGTTCAGCCCCTTATATAAATAAATATGCAGGTACATGAACATAAGATTGCTGGAGCACATCACCATGCCTAGTACTCGAGTGTGTTTGCATTCCAGCTCTATTTATACACTCACACACATGCATGCAGGGCTCTGCAGTTCCATCAGCAACATTATTAGCTGGTTTTTAGGGAATTATTAGCTTTTCCACACGCTGCTTTCTGTTTCAGGCAGCTCTGACTTGCTCCTGACACGTCCTCACCAGGCATTCAACAGATGGGGAGTCTAGACTGGTAACTTCTGTGCTGTGCAAGGGTATTTTTAAACCTCCTGTGATGGCAGGCTCTGGTGCTGAGCTGTGGGGATGGAACCCAGTGCTTTCCTGAACAGGCAGTTAGCTGTAAGCTTGTTTGCTGTGTGAAACTGCCTTGCAGGGACCCCCTGACAGAGCAGCTTGTGAGCCTAACCCCTGGAAAAAATCAAGGTTATTCTGCACTGGAGACAACCCAACTGCCCACGTGGGGATGATGGGAGAGGGTCCCACAGGCAGGGGGCTGGTGCTCCTGAAAAGGAAGACTCCCATGTAATGGCACAGGATTGGGCTCCTATTCTCTCCACCTCGATTCTGCTCTCAATCTTTCTCATTTTTCTAGGGGAAGCACAGAAGGAAATGTGCTTTTGCTCAGCAATTCCCAACGGTGTGGATGCCTGGGTATTTTCTGTAACAATCCCTAGTCATTGTGATGTTTAGTTGGACTTGGTGATCTTGAAGGTCCTTTCCAACCTTGGTTATTCTATGATTCTACTCAAAAATTAATCTTCAGCCTTAAAGTACATCATGGATGACATGAACATTATATAAGTGAAGACAGAAATATTTTTTTCTAGTTCTTTTTCAGCTTTGAAAAATGACCACCATAAAGTGATAGCCCTTTAGAAATACCACTGCTTGCCATTGACACAGTTTAACTCTATTACTTAGGTAGCATTTATTTGTATGGTTCATTGCTTGCCTTAAGAGACCTTCATTTGTTTACAGCATGAACTTGTTCTAGATTTAAAATGGCAAAGGCAAACTAATGTAAAAACATAATGAAATCACCTACAAATCTGCTTACGTTCTCACTTTCCATACAAACCCCCATCACAAAAATAATCCCCCAAATTTCCCCGAGATTATTCCAGCAAATCCCATGTCCATCAAAACCTAAAACATGCTCCACCTGCTAGTGAAACTATCACAGTAATTGTCTGGGCTTTTACCTAATGAATATGCATTGCAGCAGTCAAAACAAAATTCTAACTTAATCTACATTAGTGGGAAAGTTTCTGAAGCAAGCTGTTGCAGGGAAATTTATGTAATACCTTGTCAGCACTGGGCAGAGACGAGCTGCCTGCCAGAAAGGGCTGATGGAAACCAGTCCCACCTTGGAGCTGCAGGGCTGAGCCCTCCAGCCTCACTCTGGGGACCAGGAGTGCACCCAGAGCATCATCACGCCCCAGCATCACTGCCCCAGCATGGGGCAGATACTCCAGGGGTTTATGTTGGTTTCCCTCCCTCCCACTGCCTGCACATGATGCACACATTGCTATTGCTGTAATGGCCATTGGAGTAGCAGTCTCAGTCCCTTACCTGCACTTTTTGCCACCTCCAATTTCTGTCTAGACTGCACAGAACCAGCTTTACATGCTGGTGTCAGAGAAACATCTCCTCAGCTTTACATGCTGGTGTCAGAGAAACATCTCCTCAGCTTTACATGCTGGTGTCAGAGAAACATCTCCTCAGCTTGGGGAACGGCAGGAAGGGCAGTTCAGATCTGCTAAAGCAGAACGAGCCTGAAGAAATAGGTGTTGGCAAGTAACAGCATTTATTTTATTTTATTTTTATATATATATATATATAATTTTAAGGATAGGAATGGTAACTTCTGATCCATTTTGATTCCACAAAATGATATAAAATCACCACAATTCCATATTAAGCACCTGCATATTTGTATGCGGATCTTGTTATTTATTATTTACTGCTTTTCCAAGCAGCAGTGGAATGACTGAAAGTGATTTTGCTGCACCAAGGCCACATGTTACCCCAAAGACCTCTGATGATAGATGAGTCCTACCCAGCCACCAATCTCACACACACTTTCATTTTCATAATCCCCGTGTAGGTGAGGACACAAACAAGAGGCTCAAGATGAGAAGGAGGGGAGGGAGGAGATGGGTGTGTTGGTAAAGAGAGCAGCCCAAGGGAAAGAGGAGAGGTGATGAACAGATGGGTTTTCAGGGTTCAACACGCTAGGCTTTATTTCAAGAGTGGCTTTTGGGAGCCTTTGAGGTTACCTTTTAATCATTCACATTAGACTGAGATGGCATCTGGAGTGTTTAATTCCTAGTTCCATGAAAACAGCACCATACGAGACTCGAACCAGTGTGTGGTATGATGCTTCTCACTATCAGTGAACTCTGGAGACTTCTGATGAGAGCTTGGAGGGTTCCGAGGCAAAACTGAAGTAATAATGTGCAGGGCATCGATTTTTCACTTTTTTTTTTTTTCATTTATTTTTAATTTTTAGGATTACTTTCCTAGCCTCTGAAATCAGGGCTTGGTTCTTTTTTTAACCTTAGAATCATCTGCCAGAATTTAGTCAAAGAATTATCTTAGAGTGAAAGAGTGCAGTCAGTTCACAGTGGGTTTAGCCCAAGTGCAATAGTCTCCTGCTCTTCCCAAGAAGCACACATTAAAAAATCCATGAACTACAAGCAAGGCACAAACACAAGCAGTGTTCCTAAGACTTCTAATGGCAATAAAGTGACAACATTTAGGTAATATTGAACCCTACCGAAATGCGGGCAGTAATCTACAAGAAATCTCATTAAAAACAAACAAATGAACAAAAACCAAACAAACACAGAACAACCAAAGCCAAACAAAGCCAAACACACAAACCAAAACACACACACAAAATAAGCAACCCTGTAAGTTTCAATCCATTCCATAAGTAAACTGGCATCACATCTGAGGGAAGCAATATACACTATAAAAACAGATGTCTTCTACAGTCTTGTCAGCAATATGCTGCTAATGTGGAAGAAAAGAGCTGCCTTTTAAATGTAAATGCCCAGCAGCCTCACCCTCCCAGCCCTTCTAGGAGGGTGCCTTGCCCAAACAGGATACATTTCACAAGTTTTCCTTCAGGAAAACCTGCCAATACTTGGCTCTCTATTGTTTCTTACCCCACTCCAGCAGAACTTATCACCAGCTTACTAAGACTAAGCCAGCTCTGAAGTGTCCTGTTGAACCACTTCGATTACAAACCACGTTTCTAAACTGCAAAAAGCTCTTTAATTTGACTAATCAAGACCACTGTACATTTATTTAAATACCCAATTTTTTAGTACCTAATAACCACCTTCTGCAAACCAGCACTGCTAGCACTTTACTGCCTCATTTTTCCTTACTGTCTATACAAAGATTCAAAAATTCTTCTTTTTTTAGCAAAGTGAATGCAGAGCTGAAGTCTCATTTTTAAAGTATTATTGGCAGGGTACAAGTCAACCTAGAAAGACTAGCTTTTGACTTTTCTGGCAGAGCTGAAATGCTTCACATTTATGCTAGAATACTCCATGTTCCCTCTTCTTCCTGTGCACGAAATCTAAAGGATTTGCAGAGGGAAATTTTTATTTAAAAAAAATAAAATTTAAAAGAATCCAATGCGTTGTGGTGAGGGATTCCAGCGGAAGGCACAGCGAGAGCTCCTGGAGGGCAGAGCTGCAGGCACAGCAAACCTCTGGCACACAGCTGCACACACCACTCCTTACAAACCGCAGCTGAGAACGAGTCAAGTACCTGGATCCGAGGAAGGACAGATTTCACTGCCACGCACCAGCTGCCTTTGCACAAAGAGATGACAAACAGGGATCTACCAGGGATCTTTGCAGGGATACCAGAGAGCTCCCTGGTTTGGGCTGCTCCTTTGAAACTCCTGAATGCAGCAGCAGCAAGAGCTGAGCTCCAGTTTAATGGGTGTCTGTCTGGGCAATAGGGAGCATCTCAGCTCTGCCCTCACCTCTCCTGGGCAGGGAGACACCGGGGATGGAAATCACCACCTGGAAACCAGCTCATGAAAGATAATGCCAATTAAATGCTGTTACAGAATCTGGAGGCATCTTCCCTGACAGGCTGTGGATGGAAAACACGAGCTCAGGGGCTGAACCCACCAGAGATTCAGCTGGAGAAAGGGCAGCAAACAAAGGAACTTCACAGCCATCTATGTGGGCAAGGTTTGGGGTTCCTGACACGAGCATCACAGGCTCCTGCATAAGCCCCTGTCCTCACCACTCTGAATTACTCAGCTACTCAGAAGACACAGAAATAGAACACAGAAATATTCTAAAAAAAAAAATAAAAAAAAATC
>JAOEGS010013474.1:0-16748 GCA_025447755.1 Corythornis vintsioides | reverse complement strand
AAAAATCTAGCTTATAAGAATCTTCTTGCGTTTATTTCTCACTCTGAAAAAAATGATAAAAATCTTCTAATCCTTGTGCAGTTGTGCCTCTGTGAGTTCTCTGTAAGAATATTAGTATTACACAGAGGAGGATCATAAACAAATCCAATGAGAACATACGTATTGCTAAAATTACAGACTCATACTGCATGGAGGGATGTGTGTAAACATGGCAATGGCACAAATGGACTTTATTTCTACATCTCCAAACAAATCCCTCCGATGTAATATAAAAATTAATCCCTAATGTAAATATTTTTGGGACTCTACAGGCTTTAAGATCCTTTGTCTAATAAAACCTGGAGTTTATTACAGCCATTCATTTAACAGGGCTAGACAGCTTAAGGAAAAGTTTGTGTTTCACACCAAAATGTGTGTTTAGGTGCAGACACATCTGCAGCAGCAGCTCTGCCACCCTGACTCGTGCTGAGAGGTTTCAACCCAAAGCCCACTGCGAGCAGGGGCAGCAGCAGGACTGACACAAAGGGAGCACCCTAGCAGAGTTGGCTTGAGAGGCATCATTTTGTATCTGTTAAACCCTACCACTGAAGGGCTAAACAGCCATTTCACAGCCTCGGAGAAGTGGTAAGAAGTGGGCAATTGCATAAAATTAGTTGTGTGTACATTTTTTTCTATGGAGATGGAGATAAAGTATCTGTCAGATTCTGTTGCTCTCTTCCCACGCTTCCCAGCGGCTTTGACTCCTCATGCTGATGTTTCATTAGCAGGTAGAGAAAGGTGACTCTGCTAATAATTCTGAGAGTGATTTCTCTTGTAAGGAAGAAACATTATATAAAAATTGAGGGGGAAAAAAGAAACAATAATGCTTTTTGAGTAAGTATTTTGCTGAGCTCTACTTAACGCTCACTCCTCGGTCCCAAGGCACCCATAAACCAGCAGCACACAGTGCAGCTGCCAGAGCAGCTCTCCCACGTGCCACACTCCAGAATCAGGTCCATAGTTGGTTCAGAGTTGGGACCAAGCCCCCTAACCCAACAGGAAGGTTTCCCAGACCATGATTTGCAGAGGTGATCCCCTACTAACACAACATCATCACGCAAGTGACTCTGGGGCATTTTCTGCCTGGTAAGTCATCTCACTGTTAGTCAAATTTGTTTTCACTCCCCTTGATTTCTTTATCCAAGGGAATAGAAATAGGGGTGTATCAATGTTTTTGTTACCCTCCTAACCTCACTACAGCATGAATCAAGAGACTGGGAATCAGCCTTGGTCTATTTTTACATCCATCACACAGGGCGTTGAGTGGGAACGGAAAGGAAAGTGACTGAAAAGTCACCAGGAATATTCCAAGGAAATCCACCTGCCTCCCTCCCAGCTGTGCCCCTGGCTTTGGGAGGCACTGGAGTGAGGGGACACGTGCTGCCACTGCCACGGAGCCGAGCAGAGGCCACCTCTGCACCACCACAGCTTCAGCTCTGGAAACGGGCAAGCAGCCTCCCAGGCAACAGCAGCGACTGAGCTGCCTACAAATCACCTGTCCACAGGAG
Organism: Corythornis vintsioides; assembly: GCA_025447755.1. Taxonomy (NCBI): domain Eukaryota; kingdom Metazoa; phylum Chordata; class Aves; order Coraciiformes; family Alcedinidae; genus Corythornis; species Corythornis vintsioides. The sequence goes on along the minus strand of JAOEGS010013474.1, from coordinate 15,201 downwards.
CCAGCTCCCCGGGAGACTGATAATTGCCTGGAAAAGAGGATTCACAGCTCATATTTAAAAGAGCAAATCGTTCTTTAGTTATCCTACCTAAACCAAAGCCCATGTTCAACTGATGTGAGCGGCAAACCTCTTGGTGCCAGTCTCGGCTGAGCTCATCAAACACCTCAACTCCCTAAACATATGGAAACTTTATTTTTTCATGCCTTGAATGAATGGATTCCCCAGGCCAGCTACATATTGCCTCAACAGAAAAAAAAGTCCTTTTATTCCTATTAAACATGCTGAAATCCTGGCTCCTTAACGGCCATTGTCTTTGTAAATAAATAAACAAGGGGGGGGGGGGGAAATAAGGAATATTAAGTGTAGTCTTCTTTATAATATTTCCTTCTTTAATATAATTTTCTTGTATTCTGTCTTAAGTTTATCTGCAAAGCAAACAACATAAATCTTACCCATTTTCTTCAGCTGCAATTTGACACATCTCTAATCCCTCCTGCCATATGCCTGCGAGTCTCTCTACTCAGCACACGTCTGGGCAGCAGGAATGAAACAGAACAGTGAGTGCACATCCATCCACCTCCCACTCCTGAGTGCCACTGAACAGCTTCAGCCTCGGCCACGCTTCTCCCTGACCCACCCCAGCCCTGGGTCTGGAGCTGCTGGTGTTACCCTGGGACCCAAAACCCGAGCTGCTGCTGCTACAGCTCTGAACGCCTCGCGGGCCAGCGCTGCGGCTGGGTCTGCTACAGCTCGGGATGCTGTTGGGTTGACAAGCTGCTTCCACCAGTCAAAGCAGCCCCTTTAACACCTTCTTTATCACAATATGCTGCTGCAACTCCTGGGGGTTGGCTGGGATTCCTAGAGCCAAGCAGAGGTCAGCTGGAGCAGGAAGGGGTTTTATTCTGCCACGGGAACTTCAGCCGTTCGCAGCAAGCCGCTCTGTTCTACACCAGCTTCATCACAGATGCCTTCAGAATGATCTAGCTACTGATGCATATCAGCCTTTTTTTTTTGCCTGGATAACTAATAGTTTCCATGGAAAACACAGTAAACTCCCTGCAAGGTTGTGAGATAGTCAGCTGTAAACACAGGGATCGATGCGGGTTCATTACCACGCGCAGAAGCTCCGCGGTATCGGACGGACTAATTCAGGAGCAGGGCAATTAACAGAGATCAGACAGATACTCTCGTGCTCCCTTCTTCAGCCACTTGGTAACCTGCAGGGCATCCAAGGAACCCGGGAAAAACACCTGCACACACCTTCAGCAGCTCTGCTATTTCACAAGACAATTTAATCTGACCTTTCATTTTTAGTGCAGCGCTTTCCATTAGCAGAGCATCACTCCAGAAAGGGGTTTTATAAACTCCAGGAATATCCTTGCAGCTGGAATTTCTAATCTCACCTTACGGGAGAATTTCTCTACCCAAATCTCCAAGAAAGCAGCCACGAAATTTTAAGCAATATGAAGGAATTTCTAACAGCATGATACTTTGCCCTCAGCTTTCTATGCCTCTGAAGAAAGCAAAACACCCGACTTCATTTCTGTGTTCAGAAAGGTAAAATTACCCACACATGTCACTGCTCTTGGAAGATACAGTTGGTATTTATCTCAGTGCTTTTCGTACTTCAGTAGTTAATTCTTTAAGGTAAAGTGGAAATATTTGGTTGTCTCCCGAAGTACAGCGTGCCATTTTACCGTCCACACGCTGACGTGCTGTTGCTAGGAAGATACAACTCCGGTATAACCTAATCGCCTGCTATTTAGCTATGGACTCATGAACCCCATATTTTTATTCTAAATTTAAGTTCAGTCATCGTAGCTAATGTCCTTGATGCTATCTCAAATTGCTGTCATTACACGGATCACTAGAAATGGGAGGGAATGGCAAAAAAAAAAAGAAAAAAAGAAAGGTACCCAATTAGATGATGGATAAAGGTTTAATCAATTTAATTCTACCAGTAAATCCAATCCCCGTCCCCCTGAGCTGCCAGGGAAGTGGAACACAGCCCAGCTGTGGGGCAGGAGTTGTGTCCCTGAACCTCGCCAGGATGAAGCACGCTCATTTATTACCTTGGCATTGCAGGATGATGAACCACCAGCCTGCTTTCCTCCCTCCGTCCTCACACCAATCTTTCTGTTTCATTAATTTTTTTTCCATGGAATTTCATTTCACAAATAATTGTGCCTCTCTCACCTGCTTTGGGTTATTCTGTCAACTCTTCTTTTGCATCCCCTCGCCAAGCGGCGGCCACGGCTGTTCAGAGCACCAGGGATACCCCACTGCCCCTCTTTCCAGTAATTAACTTTAATTGCCAGCTCTAGAAAACAGCTTTGTAAATAAAGTGCCTTCTTCGTGGTCTGGTACTGGAAAATAACTCTGAGGAGCTGTTTCCAGTCACCCCTTCCATGCTTACTGCCTATGTTCTGATTCCCACAGAGCTGCCGGGGGCTGCTCACGTGTGGCCTTTTTTAGTGTTATCAGTAAATGGCAACTCTGCTTTTGTTTGCTCTGCTTATAAACATTTATCTCCCCGAACAAGCCTTCTTTCCAAAAACCCACACCGCAGGCTATGAAATCTGCAGACACCACGCTCAATTCTGCCAGCACTCTGCCACGTTCCAGAGCCTGGGAGCAAGCAGGAGCCCACAGACCCAGCAACTTCCCATAAAGCTTGGAAAACTTAATCCTTTTCCCCAAAATCATCAGGCAGCGTTTTCCAGCCTCTGGTCGTCAAAAAGAAAAAAAAAGATGAATAAAAAAAAAAAAAATAAAAAAAAAAAAAAAAAAAAAAAAAAAGGGCAAAATAATAATTAAAAAAACCAACACAAAAACAACCAGAACACACAACCAACCAGAACAGAGAGAGGAAAAAACCAGAAAATACTATTAAACAAAATTAGTTGCACATAATCTGGCAAGCGGGTCTTGGAAAAATTAAGATATTTACTTCCCCCTGGGAGTTAACATTCTAAAATGACACTGAAAATATTCCGAGCTATATTAATATAGTAATTGGCCACAAACATGCACATTTCAGCTTCTCAAGCCAGTGTTCTGCATGCAGGGTAGGACTGAAGCCTCCCTGCCAACGCGCTGGCGACGGGACTCTCAGTCCAGGGACCTTCAACGTGAAGCGTTCAGGGTGGGAGCAGCACAGAAATCCTGCAGGAGCAGGAAAATCAGATGTGTGCTAGAGCATGATTGTGCCATCTCGCTGCACACTCTAGAGCATGATTGTGCCATCTCGCTGCACACTGGAGTCCCACTCAGCACCCCACACCGTGCTCCCCTTGCACCCAGGGAAGCTCGCTGTCTCGCAGCGTGGGGTCTTCATTGGTTTTCAGCCTGAACACACGGGAAATGCAGCTAGAGAATGATGTTTGCTCTCCTTACCTGAGCCCGCTTCCTGCCCCCCAGGAAACTCCCAGAACAGAGCAGCCAGGTGTAAAAGAAACGAAGCAAAGAGCTGTACCCAGACACACTAATTTATAACTCACACTAACCAGGACCAAAAGATGGGAAAGAAATCAGAAGGGCAAAAGCCAATACTATTAAATAGAGAGCAATATTTGCTTCTACTGATACACATTCCTAGAGATTCTATCAGCAACAGCTCAACCTGGCTCTGAGCACAGTTGATATGTAAGGTGCAGTCAAATATTAAGTCATTTATATAATGTGTTGAGTCCACCTTCTTACGGAGTGAGGCTACAACAGTTAAATTCATTCCCTTACTCTGATTCTCAGTTTCATGCAAGACTAGAGTAAGTTTCTTTGTCGACATAAACATCTCTGTGTGTACATATAAACATATACGTGTGGTTACACTTTAAACTACTGAAAGTATTCTTGCTATAAAGAACAACACGTGCTGGGAACAGTTAAAGGCAACTGTCTTCACTGGAACTCCCTACAAAGATTTTTCACTATCTATGCAATAGATCAAACCCGTAAAACAGCAGAGACCACATTAATTCTCATAAAGATCTAGTTGTTTCTGGGCATAACAGATATTTTCTTGACTAGTCCCCGGGACAGCCAGTTAGATACCTATAGGAATCTAGCATTAGATTCCATCAAAAAAGCCACATAAATAGAGAAGTAAATAAACCAGTATAATAGTAAAATCCAACAGGTTTTATACTGAATTTGCCTCAAATTACAGGCATTTTTTGCCAGCACAGATTTACAGAATTGTGTATTTTTATGAATATGTACTGTGCCTATATAGAAAAGAAAATTAAAATCCTATGAACACACGCACTGCTCCCTACAATTCACATACTAACCACCTACATCGTTTGGAAAGTGGTTACAACAGCAGGTTTGGAGGAATATATTTAAAAAATGAGCTCTTCAAGTGCACTTTCTTACTGATATTGGTCAGTCAGGCACTGTCTCAAATGCCATCGACCTCCAGCTGCCTGCCCTGCCAACAGCCATCCCCTGCCAAGTCACCGCTCAGCAAGTCCTTGCTCTTTTTAACATTCAACTTGCACCCTGTTTTGGCCAATACATAGAACAGCAAAGGATGCATTAGAAAAGTCTCATTGAAAGACTCACTTTTGCCTGTTGTTTAGGAGCAAAATTAACTCCTAACCCTTATTATTTACCTTTATGACAAAGCACCCTCTCTCCAGGGCACAGATGACGGGATTACACTTTTGTCTTGGGCAAGTACAGGGTAGCTATGACTAAGTTTGAGATTCCCTAGAAAAAGTAGTTTTGCTGGAACAAATACAGCATCAAGAGGTCTGCAGAGCACAACTTCAGTAAATTAGAAGAGCCTGAGTACGGGAGCTCTCCCTCTCCTCAGCAATTAAGGTGCAGTGGGTAACAGGAGTGTAAACTGCAGCCTGTGGCACAGGTGCTGCAGGTCCTGAGTCCCAAGCCGAGGGTACACAGCTGCTGAAGTGTAAATTCCACACACATTCCACCTGTGCACGGGTCACTGTTTGTTCCTGTGACTCTGAACAGAGAATTAAGGCATCAAAGTTCACACAGTGACCATCCAATGCCAAACTCTAGCCCTCAGCATTTGTTTTTTCACTACTCTACAAAACCTGCTTCCGTGCCTTCCTAGAGGGTTACCAAACACCACACTACCCATCACCAAGAACTAAAAGACACTTTGCATGTCAGATTATTAGAAATGGCGCATCCAAAGCCTGTGCTCGAGCTGACTGAACTTGCCTCAGCCGCACCAAACGGTGACGGTCGCGGTGAGGAGGCATTTACCGCCCCACAGCCGCCGGCAGCTCTCTCGCTGCAGGCACACCGGGCATCCTGGCACTCCGCTTCTCCCAGCGCTTCGTTTCACTTTAAAGTGCTCACAGTCTGCTAACTTCGGCTTTTTTTTTCAAGGAAAGACATCAAAAAAAAGCAGGCAGCAGTGTGTCATCCCCTCTACAGCAGAAAACAGGACAGCCTTGCTGAAGAGCTTTTATCTAGGACATATTCCCCGCTCGCAGGGACGTCCTGTAGCTTCACTTCTCGTGCTTACGGCAATTAGCGCCTGCCTAACAGAGCTGTGCCGAGGGAAGGGGGACGGCACCAAAAGAGCGAAACTCGGCGGAGCTCACTTGGAAAGGAAAGAAAGGGAGAGGCTGGGGGTCCTCCTGCGGCCGGAGGCTGCGCGCTGCCCGGGGAAGGCTCCGCACCGCGCTCTGCCTCGCCGGGGGCACCCCCTGCCCGGCCCGGGGAGCGGGGGCACCGCAGGGCCAGGTGCGGGGGCCGGGCAGGTGGCGGGGCAGCTCCCCCGCACCTCGCCAACGGGTACAGGAGAGCCGCCGAGCTCGCCCCCGGAACCCTCGCGGGGTTCGCCCCCGGCCCAGAGCAGCGGGGAGCGGCGAACACTAGTCGCCCGCGGGGGGATAGGGGAGGCAGCCCCTCGTCCCCGGCCGGAGCTCGGCGGGGAAGGCACCGCCCGCCCCACAAGGGGCCGTCGGGGCAGCGCCGGTCCCCGGGCAAGAAGAACGGGAGCGGCCGGAGCGTCTGCTGGGGGTGTGCGCGGGAGAGCGGCGGCGAGACGGAAAGACGGAAAACATCATCATCATCAGTCTTTAAAAAATAAATTAGATTTCTCTTACCTTTCCTCTTCGATCTCCTCCTCCTCCGCCGCTTGGACTTGCATTTCAGCTGCCCGCTCGGCCCTCCCGGCGCCCTGCTGCTGCCCAGCACCGATGTCATGCCTGGAGTCGAGCACCGCGCCGAGATGTTTTTCCTCCCGCGGACTTTCTCCCGTTTCTGGAGGCGGCTTTTATAGCGCGGTGGGTAGGGCTGGCTGCTCGGCGCTGCCCAGCGGCGCGGGAGGGGGTCGCGCCTCAGCCCCGACGTGCGGGGCCCGGCCGGAGCGATGCCCGGGGGGCGGCGGGAGGCTCTGCCGGGCCCGGCCGGGGCGATGCCCGGGGGGCGGTGGAAGGCACTGCTGGGCCCGCGCCCACTTTTTGCACCTCTGCGCCTTCCTGGGCGCCGGCCGCTTTGAAACCGATGGTGCGGGGGGGGGCGGGAGGGGGCGAGGGGGGCGGATTTGCTGCCGCAAAGTCTCCCGCAGCCCAATCGCTCCCGCCGCCCTGCTCTGACATCAGCTCCGCCAGCCCCCGGCCCCAAACTGCGCTCCCCCTGTGCCCGGCTGCCGGGAGACAGCCGGGGGAACGGCCCCGGAGCGGCTGCGAGCATCCTGCCGCCTCTGCCAGGAGCCGGAGGGGCAGCGTGCGAGGAGAGGCTGCAGGCTGCATTTCAAGCCTTTTTTTTTTTTTCCCTTCCTTTTCTGGCTTTTTTTTTTCCGCTTTAGACCATGTGGACACCGAACCCTCTGCTTCCACAAACAGCTAAATGCCTCTGCCTGTCCTCTCGGAACAAACACTAACGAGTTCACTAATCGCAGCGATTGTTATTCCCAGGGAAAGGTCCCTATTTCCACAGACCTTGTGCGCGAGTCTAAGCGTAGCAGTTCTCCTTCCCTCTCCAGTGATTTTTAAGGTGCCTGCTCCTCGAATCGCGGGAGAATTTTGAGGTGCGTGCTCTGCTCAGTTCACCAGCAAGGGGAGAAGCTCCAGCTGAAGATGATTTGCTGAGCTCGAACACGAACATTCAGCTGTGCCTCGTTTAGGCAAATGTGCAATTAAAGTGTCGGCAGCACAGGGGCATTTAGGGGGGAAAGATGACAACAGCATTCCTCTGAAAGCCTCGACTATAAGCATCACACATTTGTTAGCAAAAAAGCCAAAGTGTACAACAAATAAAGATGCTGCTTTCAGTTACAAGACACCCTCTGCTTCTGTGCTCTGTCCTGCTCGGTTACTACTAACTTTCAAACACCTGTCTGGAAGCCTAGGCAGCCAAGGGAAAACAGAAGAATATCAAGAAAAAAAATGATGCTAAATAATTAATGTCATCATTAGTGTTTGCTGCATTTGTAGTCGGCTGGAGGAGCGCAGTAAAACCCTGTTTATCAGAACTGCTTTCATCTAAACCTTCCCTCTTGCTGGAATGTAGGTTACCCAGCTCCTGCTGAGTGCTTCCACTGCCACTCTCCAGCTCCTGGAAAGCCTGGGGTTTGCTTGGCTTCGGCCTCTGTCCGGTCTGGACAAGGCAGAGCTACACACTATGTGGATTTTTCACACAAAATAAACAAACATTTCCATAAAGTCTCTAAAAATACTCATTAAACCCGGATCGGGATGGCATGGGTACATCCGGGTGGTGCAGCTTAGGCCCCAGGGTAGGCCGCAGGGCAAGAAGGCCCTTACAGGCCCCAGTTCTACCTGGGGGCCACTGCACAGAGCAGGGGGAGACACCCCAGCTCCTGGGTCTTTTTTGCAGGGAGAATAACATGGCTGCTGCAAAACAGAGGGGCAATCACTGTTTTTGCTTTCAGGTGTTCACAATTCTCCCCTTGTCCTGATTGCTGTTGCCCAGGGCACAGCTGCCCCTCATCTATTAATGTGGCAAAAACTTGTGGTTGCAGGGGAAGTAGCTGAGCTACTGCAGAGCAAACTGCACATTCAACACACCTCACAATTCAGTCTGGAATTTCACTCATTTTAAAGACAGGTTTAGAAAAGCCTGTTCTATGCTTTGGTACCAGTCTATGCTCTACCCATTAGGGATCTAAACAAGCCAGATCCAATGAGAAATCAAATGAGCATCCCAGGACATTCATTTATTTTTTAGGAGAGGCCTCAAGCTCAACACATTTTGTTATCCTCTCCAAATGGCTGGAATCTGAGGGGTTGCACAGAGAGGGACTGCAGTGCCAGGCTCTGGAGAAGCCATGCTATGGAGCCAGCCTGAAAAGCCACCAACTCCCCAGAGTTCTGAGTGTGCTGAGCACTGAATGCACTGCTCTGTGGTTCTAGGCACAGCTGAGAGTGTCCCCAAGCACATGGGTTACAACTGAGAGTGTCCCCAAGCACATGGGCTACATCTGAGCTCTGCTGGTAGTAGAACTCCCTCCTAGGCTGGTGGTAGGATTGGTGAAGGGGTGCAAACAGCTTCAGTTGTGCTGCTAGAAGGTCTCCCCTCAGCCACGGGGAGCTGTGAAGGACAGTCATTTTTTGTACAGCTACAAAGTCAATCAGACTCCTTAAATATTCTGTGCTTATTTGTCTTATTCTCCACAACAAGAGTGAGCTTCCCCATCCAGTGACATCCCCTGTTTCAACACCCTTTTTTATAACTTAAATGTGAGGTTAGCAGTCTGTCCTACACCACTGGCTCTGTCTCTCCTCTCAAGCAAACGTGTACATGAATTCAAGCACTGTGGTGAAGTGACATAAACTCAATGTAGGTAATACAACCCCACTATCTATGAGATGGGGAAAAGAAATACATTATAAAATAACACCACCCCACAGGAATGATGGTGGCTCCTCAATGTCCTGGTAATGATGGTGCTATTTCATGCAATGATAGTCAGTGGTATTTCATGCTATGATAGTGCTATTTCATGTTCTTTTTTTGTTGAGTAAAGCAGCTTAGCACTTTGCCCATCTCCATGGGCCTGGCTGTGGAGGTTGTTCTGTTTATTACCTTCAAGCTGAAGTGCTTTGGACTGTTTCCAAAGGCAGTCACTTCACACACCTTAACTTAGAGCCTCTAAAGAAATGCACATCACACTGATGCACACCCAGGCCTAGGTGACTCAGACAGGCTGGAGGGTTTAAGGTGTGAGTCCTGATGTAAAAGACTCTTCCTCACTGGTCTGGGGAGCTGCGACTCCTCTTGTGACCCCCTGCAGTTACTGATCCCAGGCACTACATCATTCTTATGACACAGAATGGTCTCTCTCAGCACTGGAGGTACCCAAGCAAGGAATCTGAGCTTTGCAGGATTTTCAACAATTCACTTCACTCAGATCCTCTCAAAAAAGGACATTGGAAGAGCAGTCCAAATAGTTTATAAACTGAAAGACTGATGGTGACTGTGAGAGTACAGTGGGGAAAGAGTGGGAAACTGGGTGCCAGGTTGCACAGGTTGATTATAGGTTGCCAAGCAATATAATGCAGAGTTAGTAATCAACAGAAATGGAGAAAAATGCAAATTGCTGAAAAAAAACACAGCCCACCCTTATTTCAACTAAGCACCTCAGATAAGCAACTTCAAGAATCCAAATTTGAATACTAAGTCCATGAGTATTATGGGTGGCCAGTACTTTTTATGTACAAACATATTTAGTAGAACAAATATGAAATCCACTTTTTCTTTTTCCCTCTGGAAAAAGAATTTTTTTTAAATCTGGAATAACTTAATTTTCAGTGACATGATATTTCAAAAATAGCAGGTGAAATTTTTTTTTTTTTTGAATGCTACATTGAACTTACAGAACTGCAACTATAAAAAAATTATACTTAGCATCAGGGATGCTCCAGGAGAGTGTCACAGGATTTGCAGGGGGTGCTCCTCCCAGAGCAAGAGGGTCCTGCTGGGCAGCACAGGGAGTGGGAGAAGCAAGCCCCAGGCTCTGCACATCCCAGAATAAGCACAAACCCTTGGAGAAGAGTCCATCTGGCTGCCATGGTCCTTAGTTTCCAGCTGTGCTGTCCCTTCCCTAAGGAGCTGTGGATACTGAGAATAGCAGGCCACGGTAGAGACCTTTGTAATTTGCTGCTTGGGGGCAGACGTGCCCTGTAGACCTCTGAGAGGGGAAATGGATGTAGCAGCCACCCTCTATTTTTCTCTCATCCTCCCCACCCCATTTCAGTTTGCTTTTGCACCCTCCTGCCTGCGTAGGTAGAGACAAAAATAAGGCCCTCAGGATTTGGGAGATGAAAGATGCTGAAGGGCGTTAAAGCAGGACAGGAATGCAATCGTGTGGCTGTGCAGGTGAGACTCCAGAGCTTCTGCAGCAAAATGCCTGCACTAATCCCTTCTTGCCCTACTTACAGGGAGCTGTCAGCGTGGCTATTTGCAGCAAAAAAAGCCACTTTAGCTTTGGGGCCAAACGTCACAGGGTGGTGATGAAGCAATGAGGGTATGGATCCATATTCAGCCTATCGACTTTGCCAGGCAAGTGCCTGGCTGCAGACAGATCCTCCTGTGCCTGCTTTGCATATTCCTGCACATCAAACAGGCTGGGTAACACTGTGGCACTGGCTAGCAGGAGGTTAAGACAATTCTAACAGGGTTTTTGCCCCTTCCTTGACACAGAAGCAAAGGAGTTTGGGGATGCACTGCCCGCTGCGCTGTGGGAAAGCCAGGGCAGCCAAGTTTCATCTCCCACAGGAGAAGCTCCCCCTCTTCCCCTCATTTTTTTTCTTCCAGGCCCCACACCTACTCTGGTGGGGGTTCCTGGGGCACCTTGCCAGCAGTAAGCGACATCCAGCTCCCTGAAGAGCGGGAGGTAAACATTTCAAAGCAGCACAGACAATAGTGTCTGTAATGGGGAAAATACCTAGATGCCAAAGGCTGCAAATCATTGTAATTAGTAAGTCTGGATATGCCACACAAACCAGCAGCAGTCACTGGGGATGAAACAAACCTTTCTGAAAGATGCTCATGTGGGCATATTAAAACATAACTCAGCAGTCTGGACTCTTGAGGGGAGCAGAGATACAGCTCATCACCAGAAACAGGTTTGGTTTTAATACTGCTTCCTCTGTTTGTAATGAACCAAACCAAAACATGGAATAAAAATGTCCCCAAAGCAGGGATGTGTGAAACCTCATTCTTCCTTTTGAGGTTTCAGCTCTGGCACAGCCAGTTTAAGGGATTAATTTGTTCATAGATCTTCTGTAAGGTCTACACTGACCAGATTTCTTTCAGTGCCCCAGTATCCCAATATGCAGAAAGGTAATTAAGCATCATCCTCATCACCCTCACCACCCACTTGCCTCGCTGGGAAGTCTGGCACCCGAGAAGTGTCCAGAACAGTGACCAGAATTAAAAGTGAAGGCCTGCCTTTCACTATGGTGACAGATGTTTTTTTTGTCAGTACAATACAGATGCACTTACCTCAGGGGACTAAGGAAAGCTAAAATGTCAGGGGGCTGCCTGTGTACAATGCACACCTTACCCTAAGCTTTTCCGTTTGGAAACCTTCCAAAAAATCAAATGGTAAATTCTCCCCCTGAAGATAAGGTATAATAATAGTAAGTAGAAGTGTATTAAATTGCATTAACCTCTGCTTAGATTCCCTAGCAGATTCCCCAGGTTTCAGTGATATCCTGATACTTACAATATATGAACAATACATGTTAGTTTACAATATATTTCCTGGTACTTTACAGTCACCTTATTTTTTCAAAAGGCATTCTAATTTATATGACACATAATCACTGCAAAGCCAGAAGCAACAGCTGAGGATGTAAATGCAGAAAAGTGCAGGAAAACCAATGAGGACTCTGTATTTCCACGAGCTTTCCAACCCTTGGCCAGCAGCAAAAATCAGCTACAGATTTCTAAGATATATAAGGCTCAGCAGCCTCTACTGAGAACCCTACAACAGGATGGGGTCATTGTGAAAGTAACGCATGTTTTCTGTATTAACTAACCTATAAAATCCAGGAATCATTAAAAATCTATATTAATTGTCCCTATACATCCTTCCAGTGAACCATCTGATACGTTATTTGCCCGGGGAAGATAGTCTATGTGGCACAGCATTGCCATTCAGAAGTCAGAAACAGAGGAGAGATGTTGTCAGTGGAGAAAAACAAAGGACATCAAGGCTACCTAGAACTATTGAATGAGATTGTGCATTTCAGTTCCTATATGATAGAGGACTGATGCAGAACAGTTCAAATCTAGCTTGAAGTCCTGGCTCATGTTTCTCTTGATGGCCACACAGCAGCTGGTGGGTCCCTTTCTGTTTCATGCTAGAATGGTTCTCAGTTATGACGTGTTGGTAAAGGTAGAGGGGTGTCACGTGGCTGAAGACTCATCTTGCAGACATCCCTGCTGTCCTAGAATGTCACTGGTGCAGCATTTGAACATCCCTGGGCTGGAGTCAGACCTCAGCTGACACTGAAGAGCATGGCTGTAGGTAAATCACCTAAATACCTGTGTTCCACAAAGTGACAGCAAGCCACGGTGCTCCTCATCGTGTTTGCTGGTGAGCTACTGAGGAAGATGCTGCCTTTTGCCTGGGTCTAGGTGCAGCTCCTTCAAATATGGGCCCTCGAGTCTCCAGATGTCTAGACAAGATTATGATGTGAGTAAGGAAATGTCAGGGAGCTGCAGTCACAGACCTAAGCAAATACCCACCAACACCACTGAGGAAACAGCAGCAGTTCCTCAACCAAAACCTGAACTCCTTGAACTCACCTGAAAGAGGGGAAGGTATCATCCAGTGCAGTCAATACTATTACAGGTTTCTCCTTTACCTCCCACTTCAGTTTCCCCTAAATTTTGTTTTTCCTGCACTACAGCTGATTTTCCCTCACCCAGATGCTGATCTCAGACAGGCATCGGGAAGCAGAGGTGCTAAACATCTGTCTGCAGAAAGCAGAGATGCCTGGAGGTGCTTGCATGGGGGCCTCTACAGCAGCTGAGCCCCTGAAGGAGAATGGTGTTTGTACCTCAGCCAGGGTCCACAGGCAAGGCAGGGAAACTCAGGCAGCAGCAGAGAGATGCCAGATCCCAAATGTCCATTGAGAGAATCAGAGACATCAGGAGAAGAGACAACAGCAAGCTGTGTCTCCCTCACTCCAGAAGCCCCAAACAACCACCTGGTACCTCTGGGATGGTTCAGCAGGCCAGAGTCTCAGTCCAAACTCAACAAGGAGGTGACAGTCAAAGCTGTTAAGGCCCCAGATAAACCCGTTGAGGCCAAATGTGCCCATCCTAGTGGTGAAGCCTGAGCCCTTCCCATGAGAAAAAGACAAGCTCGTTGTACTTTATCAATTTCCTAGAACCAAGGTGGCTCTGCCAGTTACCACATCCATTAGCAGCAGCTCTGGAGCCCTCCAGTTCAAGGGGTTTTGCCTCTGCCCCCTGTCCAGACCCTTCTTCCCTTGGTGCTTCTCACTGAATCAGTATCCAGACATTCATTTCTGTGTGTCATACCAGGGAAAACCAGTTTTACACCAGGATGACAATGACAGGCAGCCACTAAAGCATTAAAACACAAGTGCTGTACCCAAAAAAATCCTTTAGCCCAGATGACACGAGTTATTTCAAAATCATGAACTTCTCTTTACTGCTGGACAGCAGAATAAAACTGGCAGATCTGAACTCTGCAGAGCTTAGTGGGAGAGAAAGATTCCGTGGAAATGCAGTTTAAAATCCATTGGATAATCACAAGGCTGCAGCCCTAAGTCTGGACTCATCCCACTGAATTTTGACACTAAACTGAGGCGAAGGGCTAAGGGAAGAGTCTTGTCACCCTGTGCTGCTTGGCCCACAGCTGGGCAAACACAGCCCTCAGATGGTCACATCTGGATTGTTTTGGAAACATTTCCTCTTTTTTTTCCCACAAATTAACTGAATATTGAGTGAATCTTTGGCAGTATGAGATTCCCCAGCATTTCTTTGGGTCCTAAAATTAGCCAAAATTGGGAAAAGATCTTAAAAACAGCTAAAAGTTGATGGCTGTGGCTTTTGTCTAGATTTTATTATCAACCAAATCCAGTATAAAGATGAAAGATGGACAGGGGAGAGGAAGGTCCAAATGACACTAATGTAAAATATAAAATACTGTCATGAGTCCTGGGTTATAAAATAAACATTTCCATTTACAGAATTAAGTTTCATAAACATCCTCTTCAAATGCTGAAGATTCCTGTTACATCTTTATCAAAGGCAGTTAAAGAAAATGATACATCATTGCTTGACTTAATTTTCTCTCTTTTTTTTCTTTCTTTTAACTTCTTTTTTTTTTTTTTTTTCCAGCAAGCAGAATTAGGATCATATGTAAGATGCTTTATTTAGAATCTGAAAATTTATTTTATGTTTTCCTGTTGACAATCAGAGGCACTGGGTGGAAAAAAAAAATAGCAGAACAAAGAGCTCCCTGGAGATATTTCTCGTTTGCTGACTCACTACATCATCACACATGACACTGAATTATTAGTTTCAGCAAGTACTGAAATAGCACAAGAAAGCTTTCTTGCTCTTTTATCTTCACCATTGTTCCTGGATTTAAGCAGCTCACATAAGAACTTCTGGGATAAAAGTACAAATATTGAAAATTCATCATTCAGTGTGGTGTTTATTGTGCAGGATGCCTCCTTAATGGTGGTGGGAGGGAAGGCTGGGAGCACAGCTCTGGAGCTCAGAGGACAATCGGGATTTCACGTGACAGCCTGAGCCAGAGCCTGGCGGGACTTCGGGAAGTTTCAGCAGGATTCTTCCTCTCCTTCATCTCCCTCAGGGACTCTGCTCATGCAGAGGATGAAGCTCTGCCCTGATGGGTATCAGCTCTGCTGCTCTCTGCAAAGCACACACCAGCACAGCCCATTCCTTAATCCCATCTTCCTTAATCCCATCCTCCTTCTGAATCAGCTGTTTCCCAACTCCTTTCACATATCTGAACACTAGTGGCTGTCAGAATCCAGGTGGCCATGTGAGTATTGTCTGTGTGGGGTCTCAAACGAGGGGTGAGCAGCTCCAGTGACACGGGGAGACCTCTCTCCTCTCCCTCTCCTCTCCTCCTCTCCCTCTCCTCCTCTCCTCTCCTCTCCTCCTCTCCCTCTCCTCTCCTCTCCTCTCCTCTCCTCTCCTCTCCTCTCCTCTCCTCTCCTCTCCTCTCCTCTCCTC
>JAOEGS010013472.1:0-14097 GCA_025447755.1 Corythornis vintsioides | reverse complement strand
AGCCTTTTATGATGATACAAGTAGATGGATGGATGAGGGGAGGGCAGTGGATGTGGTATTCCTTGACTTCAGCAAGGCTTTGGGGACTGTCTCCCAAGTGTGGAGTCCTTCATCTGGGGAGGAACAACCCCATGTATCAGTCCAGGCTGGGGGCTGATGTATTAGAGAGCAGCTCTGGAGAAAGAGCCCTGGGGGTCCTGGTGGGCAGGGGGATGACCATGAGCCAACAATGTGCCCTGGTGGCCAGGAAGGCCAATGGATCCTGGGGGCATTAGAAGTGTGGCCAGCAGGTCAAGAGAGGTTCTCCTCCCCCTCTACTCTGCACTGGTGAGACCCCACCTGGATACTGTGTTCAGTGCTGGGCACCCCAGTTCAGGAAAGACAGAGAGCTACTGGAGACTAAATGAGAGTCAAAACCAGAGTTCCAAAAGCTCTGGGGAGGAGGATTAGCTCAGATAGCACACAGAGCAGCATTCCAGGAAGCACAAGAGAAAGGAAGGAAAGTAGAGTGAGTTGTGTTAATTTTTCAGCTGACAGCATGATCTTCATTCATGTGGCTCTTTCAGAATGGATTTAATTCACATGGATATATTCCCTCCAAAAAAAGCAGGATGAAGTTTATCTGCCATTTGGAAGGCAGGGACACCAGGCTGGGGTGGTGTCAGTTATTGAACTGTGTACCAGCTACTATCCTGCACATTCCTCTTTTAATGGGAACAAAACCAACTAAACAACCAAAAAAAACCACCTCAAAACCAACCAAAACCCAAACAACTAAACCAAAACCTACCCAAATCCACTGTATCACCTGACTAATCCAATGGGAGGTTCCCCTCACTGCATCCCCAAGTGTGATGGCTCCAGGAGGCTCCCTCTGCTACTCACTGGTGTTACTTGGCTGGACATTCCACTCCCTACTAAATGGTTAAAGAGACTGTGGCAGGGAGAAAGAGCAAGAGGGGTGCAGAGTCCTACAGCCAGTTGAGGACACTGAGCTGCAATCTTGAGGAGCAAAGCTATCCCCAAACCCCATGTAGTTCTTCAGAGAGAAGTGCAGCTGTTCAGAGAGCTAAAAGAATTATTAGTTGTCATTTCTGACACGACAGGGAAGAACATCTGTTTTCAGAGCACACTGTGACAGCAGTGAAGAAGTTTGTGAAAGAAAGAGTATGCTGACATCATGGGTAGAGCACTAATACTACTGTACAACTATGAGAAAGGAGCAGAGAAACTAGAGAATTCTGATCAGTAAGATCTAACTATTGATAGAGATTAATAATTAGATTAATAATAGAGATCTAATTATTGATAGTTAGAGCTGTAATAGAGTATTCTTAATAACCTGCTATTTTATTTGTAGATGCTTCTGTGGTCTCAGGTCTTGGAGAGGCCAAACTTAGGTCAACAGATACAACAGCCCTTTTATCTTCACAGAGTCTTGCCCCTGGGTTCAGATATGCATCTTCATTTTGCTTGTGCATCAGATACAAGTCTGCTAAAGGGAAGGGGAAATAACTTTATAAGGCACATTCACCACAGGCTCTCAAAAATACTGGGATTTTTGAGCAGACTCCACTTTCCCTGGGCACACTGACTATGGCAATAAAAAACAGACAAGACTACAGAAGCTATAGGTGAGATTTTAGTCAGGAGGAAGTCACAGATTAAAGGATTAATTTTGTTGGTTTTCTTTTGCCAGGAATGATTCTTCAGAAGCCTCCCCTCTGCCCTCCCTTTTATAAGGAAAGATAAAGAGCTGAAAGGCAAACACGAGTGACCAGCCTGTGCTGCCAAGC
Source organism: Corythornis vintsioides (assembly GCA_025447755.1). NCBI lineage: Eukaryota > Metazoa > Chordata > Aves > Coraciiformes > Alcedinidae > Corythornis > Corythornis vintsioides. The sequence continues at coordinate 12,301 of JAOEGS010013472.1, read as the reverse complement.
AGGTATTTACCAACCACCCTTTCTGTTTCCCTAAAGCTCTGAAGTCCTTTGAGTTTAGCACTGGTATGTTAAGAACTGAATCTCTACTCCTTTACTATTAGATAACTGTAGCAAGGAAAGTGTATTTTGGTCTTCATCTCTTTAGTATGAATCCAGGTGCAGATTTCTGTATGTAAGCAAAACAATGTCCTCCAACATTTCCCCCCAGATTTACATGGTGCCTCAGTTACTGTCCTGACCCAAAAAGTGACTTCCAGCACATTTAGCAGTGTTCACCATCTGGAGCTCAGAAGGCTCCTTTCCACACAGAAAAGCATCAGGCAGTTTTCAGATACCTTTTTAAATGGTGTTTCTGAGAATTCTGAATTACTGTAGCCAGGTAAGCACCCAGATCCCAACAGCTTTAAATTCCCTCTCTGTAAAACACCCTCAGTCTCACAAGCTGCTTCCAGAGGATAAAAAGACAAATGACACTGGATAAGAGACACAGCAGACACAGCTTGTTACGTGTCATGACCCTTGACTCAGCTTATCCATCATGCTGCTAAACTACAGGTGGAAAAGAGCCCAAGAAACTTCTCTTGGTTCCTCCTTTTATCAGCAGAATTCAACATCACATTCCAAAGACAAAAAGATCCATTTGTTTCCCATTTGGGATTAACACATAAAATGGTAAGACTCACTCAGATGCTCAAGGCAAGAATGAAGATAGCCAGCACAGGCCAGGATTGCAAAACATCCACATCTAATTCTGCCTAATGAGCACTCTGATCAGTTTAGATAAAATATTCCTGTAGTGTCCACAAGGGAGCAGGATACAGAGCACTGGATTTTAATCTTGTATCTACCTCTGATTTCCTGGAGGGGTGGGTGACTAACCTGCCACAACCACAGCCATCTCCCAGCTCACCACTCCCATCGTGTGCAGAACAGCACTGGGGAGAAACCTCAACACACAGGACTGCTGATCAAACAGCCACTGACCAGCAGTGTCACCTGGGGAAATTATATATTCCACTTTATCCAAACACCTTTCCGTTTTCCTTGTCACAAGGAGAGCTTTCTAAGCCTGGAAGTTATTTTAAAACAAAACAAACAAACAAAACCCTGTGTCCTGGAAAACGTTTCAATGAAAACCTCCAGAACAGACTTCAGCACAGCTTTATTGCAGATGATTCCAACAGCTTGTTCTCCTCTTCCTCCTCCTCTATTGCATTGTGCCTCCACTTACAGCTACACCTCTGTGTTTCCCACTTCATTCAAATTGCTCTCTTGGAAAGATTTGGCAGAAATCCCAGTGATTACTGAAACATTCCTAGAGCTCATCTGCTTGAACAGCCTCTACCAGTCAGCCAAGGGCCAGCAGCGACACAAAGCAGGGAACACGGGATCCGCAGGGAGCCCTCAGCAGAGCAGGGAAGCACCAGCCTTGGACAGACAACCTGGAGCTCTGGGAAACTTACCTATCAGGTTTCCTTTGGTGTCTCTGAGAGGAGCACCCCCACCCCCCTTCCCCCAGGGGTTGTAATTCCTCATTTCTGCTTCCAGCTTGGCCTCGTAGCGCTCCTTCTCCTCCCGCTCTTGCCTGCGCCGCTGCTCCCTCTCCCGGATCTGCAGCAAGGCACAGGCAGGTGCAGAAAACTCACAGTGAGCAGGACCTCACCAGTCATTTTCATTAAAAGAATCAATCAATTATTCACCACCACTGAGGATATAAAGGATAACAGAGTGTTAGTGCCACTCAACTGGGTACCTGCTGTTGTAATTCTTGCTGGTAAGACACTGTTGCCTCTTTGGAAGGTTTTGGTTTTTCTTCAGAAAATATTCCCATGCTTCTCTGCCAGTCTCCTGCATTCCTCTGTCCAAGGGTACTTCTGAATTAGAAAACCACACACAGCAAAGGAAAATGTCATTGGGTCCAGGGAGGGGGGAATAAAAGCAAAATTTAAAACTTACTAAAAATGCCTGGCTGAAATATTTAAGAGCTGCTGATTTCCAAAGCCTGGCAGTTTTATCACCTCAAATTTCATAAAGCCATATAAAAATAGGTCACTGAATTATTGTTTAAATAGAAATTCTGAATTAGAAGTCTGAAGAGTTGTCCTAACACTGTATTTCAAAGGGGTATCTGCTGTCAGCAAAACACTCCAAAGGTGAGAAGTGAATACAAATAAATGCAAAGACCAGGAGCACAGGTAACACTTACACAGGTTGCTCTGCTGGGGCTTGGCTTAGAGGAGGGTCCTGGTTAGGTGTGGGCTGCACTCCCATTCCTGTTCCACCTGCACAGTAAGAATCATCTCTGTTACAGTCAATCCTGAACACTCAGACAGAAACATCTGCCATTCCTTGAAAGAACAGAGCTCTTCACTAAGTAAAAAGGTGCCTGGCACTTGGAAGTCTAAACAAACTAAGCTTCTGCTCTTAAACCTCCAGCATTCCTGAAACCCCCCTGAAATTTCTGGGTTTTCCTCTGAAAAAGAAAAAAATTTAAAAGTCTCAACAAAGATCACACCATCCAGTCCCCCCCACACACTTCACAGTTGTTTCACTTGTGAAATCATCAGGAAGCAATAAAAGGGCAGACAAAAAAAAGGAGTTCTTAAAATAAAATGTTTGGTTTCTTCAGACAGAATTTTACATATTTTTAAAGGAACTATCTGAAGTTGTAGCAACACCTACATATTTAATCAGTTGTAATAGGAGTTAAACCATTTTAGAAAATGCTTTGATTATCAACACTATAAAGATAAAGATCAGGGAGGAGTATTGGTGAGCAGAGCTGAGGTTAGAGCTGGCTCAAGCCATGATGAAGGCTTCTGGAAGTCAGAAAACAGCTTCACTGCAGGGCTGGAAAACCCTCCTTGTGCTTCAGCGCACATCTAGAAACAAGTTGGAATTGCTGTGCCTGGTGCTACACCATTCATTGTTCATCTGGAGGAAAAGCTGCCCTGTGGCTCTCTCTGGTCCAGCCCCCATCAACCTACAGCAGGCAGGGCTGGGATCTGGGGGGTTCCTCCCCCCACAGCAGCAGCAGGTAGCCCAGGGTGTTGAGCAGCTCTCTGCGGGCAGCGGGGCGAGCCTGGAACAGAACAGAAACACATGGGCTGTCAAAATGGAGAGATCATGGGCAGAGGAAAGAAAAGGAACCAAAAAAAAAAAAAAAGAGAGAAAAAGAATTCACTGCAGAAAAAAATCTGGATTTAATTTGGCCCAAGACCTCTTGTTAGTACCCCTCCAGGGATCACAGGGACTCCACCCCTGTCCTGGAGGGGCAGAAACTGTTCCTCAGCTCCAACCTAAGGTCCTTTCCTCTTGTCCTGTTGCTTGTTCCTTGTGAGGAGACCAACCCCCCTGGCTCCACCCTCCTGTCAGGGAGTTGTAGAGAGAAGGAAGGTTTCCCTGAGCCTCCTTTCCTCCAGGTTTGTTTCTACACACCATCCACCAAGAGCTGTCTCACAGATAATCCAGCTCCCTAGATTTGTCAACGTAAGAACCAGCCATTCAAAATTTCTTTCAGTGCCAAGCACTTCAGTTCCCTGTCAGTTGTCAAAATGCAGTTTCTACCCTCATTAGCTGCTGAGAGCAGCACAGAGCTCTGCCTGAGCAGCAACACCCCCACTGAGCCTGCACTGTGAGCTGGTGAAGCACCTGGGCACTGCTGTCTCTGCCACAGTGCTGGGCAGCCCCCGCTGCAGCTCCTCGGTCCTGGGGGAGGCAGAAGGGCCCTGAGGCACTGGAGTCTGGAAAGCCACCTGGGGCCTCTCAGGAGGGACAGGCTCTTCAGAGGCTCTTGCTGACAAGCCAAGCTGCTTCAGTCTGTTTGGCTGAAGGAGAAAAAAAATCGTAGTAACAAAGAGATATAAAGCAAAAGTTGCCTTGATATTGCTAGGAAGTTTTCTAAACCTCCTATGTTGTGTTGATCACTTCACCAGGTCCCAACTAGCTGCTCAGATTTCTACCAACTGCATTTTTTTCTGCCAAGGAATTACCAGCAATCCAATAGTACAAGGAATTCAAGCGTGTTTAGCACAGTTACCAAAAACAACCTCTGTGGCAGGTTTCAGAAGTGGTTCCAGTTATTAAAATCAGGATTTCCACACTTGTCTCTAGTTCAGGTTGCCCATGGCTGCTGGTTTCCTACACAGGCAGAATTCCCTCACAGAAGCAGCTTCTGAAATCCTCCCCTCAGCCCCAAGAGTCAAACAGTTCATAATCAGCAAAAACTAAAACCAAACACACTGAGACTTTTGTCAATAAACATTTCCTTGCAGTACCATTATTTTCTTTAAGTTCCTTTGATGTTATTGATTTTTTGGCCACAGCAATTACAGAATTTAGAGGGTTTTTTTTAAAATGAAAGTATCAAATGTTTATTGATAACTGTCAGCCTCAGGGGAAAGGGAATAACATGCAGACTACAGGGAGACATGCAAGTCAGGCAGTTTCAGAACCAGCCTATCCCACCCACACCAGCTCCTGGGCTTCAATGGTGTTTTGTTTGCTTAAATGAGTCAATATCACAGAAGACTAGAAAAAAATTGTACAAGGAAAAACGATTTTCTTCCACATTTACTGGTCCTACAATTGCAGTGCTTCCATTAACATGCAGAGTTATCCCAGCACCCAGCTAATTAGTAATTATCTATCAGATATATATGGATATATATCCTACAACAGAGAAGTTTTAGCAAAGCATTAAATGTTACCTCCTCATCACTTAGCTGCAAGACAGTACATACAAGCAGTTAGTACCCCCAGTCTGAAACTACAGCATTACATTTAACATCCTCAAAATCTACCAGAGATATTTTAATAGCATTTAATTTCCAATTTCTAGATAATAATACAAAATTAGATAACAGAGATAAGCTATAGGAATTGAAAATGATAAATCAGCCTACAGACTTTGGGGTTTTTTTAACCTGTCTTTTCAAATGCAGTGTCTTGGGCAGGAGAACATTTAAAGCAGCCTTTTTCACTAATGAGTTCATGAGAACTGCTCCCAGAATGCCCCCAAGTTCAGCTCTGTGGCTAATTTCAGATGTGACTGTGGCACTCACTTCATCCTGGGGATTGTTTTCATTTAAACAAGCAGTGCATACAACAGTCTACATTTATAGATTCTTAATCAGGCATTGCTATTTAACCAACTTGTAATTAATCAAGAAATCCACCTAATTAGAATCTCTCCCCAAGAGGCAATTTAAAGCTAACAGTGACTGATGCTTAATGAATGTAGCAATTGTACTTAATTGAAGGCTTTCAGCTAAATTAATGGGTTTAAAACATTATACATGCCCTGGACCTGCTCTGGATGTAATTTTGTTCCTCCAACAGGCACTTTTCAGCCAGACAGGCCTGTGCTACACAGGGTGCTGCACACACCCTGCCTCTGCCTAGAGAGTTTCATCTGGTGACCAGGTGAATGAACAACCAGTTCATTCTTGTTGAGAAACTGACCCATCCAACAGTATCAACATCTCACATTTTACAAATTCCTATGAAAATGATCTTGAATGCTACATTTGGTAGTTTAAAAAAGAATTTGAAATTAAAAACTGCTGTGGTGAGATCAGCTCAGCTGCAGGACAGCTGTTTGTTGGGGTTTCTGAGCTGAAAAAGAGCAGCAAGTTTCTGCAGCATGCTTTACATCCCCAAAGGCAGGATGCTAATGTGTGTGAGTACAGGCTGCCACTGCAGGCAAAGCTTCTTTAGCATGAAACCCACTGCTGGTACAGAATTTCCACTTGGTCACAGCAAATTAACATGGCCAATAACTTCCAGGAAAGCTTCAGAGTTACAGCCCTGTCATCCTTGGCTTCAACTGCAGTCTGTACTAATGCCCTAGTAAAAAAAAAACAAAAAAACCAACAAACCTAGAACATTTCTCTTTCTGTATATGCCCACATTGTTGTGACTGAGAAACCAGTGTACATGTAATGAAAAAAAGAGGTCTATATAGGTGAAAGAAAATCCCAAGTTCCTTACCTTCTTTTCTGGGTCTTGAGCTCCAGAAACAGCAACTGAGAGCTTAAGTTCCTTCTCACTGTAAAAAGCAAAAGAAAATAAGGATCAAATCAGAAAGTAGTAACAACTACATTGGTTATTTCAAAGCACTGACCTCACAACTCTCTAATTAAAGTAACTCACAAAATAGAGAATAGCAGGAGACACAACTCCAGTTGATTTATTCTGTAGTCAGGGCAAGAGGATACTGTATATTGTTTGTAAATAAACAACCCACAAGAAGTATCTGGCCCTCATCTCTTCCACCTAATAAAAACCCAGCTACCACAAAAGCACAAGCCACCACATTGCTTTTTACTACAACCTTTTGGGGTATCTCTTAAAAACTGATCTGATGGAGAATTTTTCATTGCAGTGAAATGGTCAATAGTAACTTATATTTGATTCCTGATCACCAGTATCACTGTGTTTCTGTGATCCACACCACCACTCAGCAGGCAGCTACTCCTGCATAAGACAGACATTTCTATTTTATTATTTATTATACTGCATAAGCCAGTCCATCAAGTGCTTTGGAAGTGAAAGTTAACCTTCCTAAACTGGAGGGCAAAACAAGACTCATTTCCAACTCTGCTAAGTAATTAGATAATCCTCTACCAGCAAAAAAAAAAAAGATAATTTTAGTTAGAGAATCTTTCCTTAAAAACTAGAAAAAAAAAGTCTTCAAAAATTAAAAGTTTTTGTTCCTTTGTTCCACTGAATGGTAGTGAATTTGTGTATTAAAAAATAAATCTCTCCTGCCAACAAGTTTAATCAGATGCAATGATTTCCTAGCTGGAATTCCTTAGTTAGAGCCCTTGTTTTCACCACAGTGCCCTCATGCAAAGCTTTCCATTTCAGGCTGCCCCAGCCTTACCGTCTCCTGTTCCGCTGCTGCTCTGCCATCTGCTCCAGCAGCTCCTGCCTGTACTGCTCCTTCTTCCTCTGCACAAGGGCTGGGTCCTGCACACCTACAGGAGAAGAGCACACCTTTGAGTCCATGCTCCTCAAAATACACAGCAGCTGCTGGACAAAGCCACTGGTTCTCAGGCAGCCTGCAACACGAGCCACAGAGGGACAGGGTGGAGGCACGAGCATCAGGACACTGACCTCTCAGGAAAATTAATGCCCTGTTCCATTAGGGGGAAAAGGGTTATGTTTTTCTTTTAGGTAAATAATATTTATTTACCAGTCTTGGGAACAACTAGCACAAAGAAAAAAAAGCTATTTTTTTTCTAGTTTGTTATTATTCCCAGGGAAAAATAAAATCTTCAAGGACAGGCTGGGTGGGATGACTTAGGTTTCCATACCTACCAACAGCAAGGCCTGTTGCATGTGGCTTTGCAGCTGCAGACCTGCTCTGTTCATGAGCTGCAGAACTCACTTGTACCTGATTTCTGGCAAAGACAAAAAAAATAAAATGGTAAGATCAAAGTCCAGAATTTACTTGAGTCTGTGTGAAACGTGGTAGATGCATTTAGACTGTTGTGAGATATATTTATGACAAACAAATGCACTGCTCTCCCTGCCACCCTGCTCTGTGCCACCACATGTCCATCCCAGCAGCTCACACTCTGAAATGACCCCTTTGTTTAGTCTGCAGCTCCCAAATGCTTCCAGTCATTCCATTTTCTCCAGAGTTCCTTCATTCATTTACAATTTTTTATTTTTAAAGGCTGAGAAAGACTTTCTAAAGCTATTTTTGTAGAGAAGCTACTTTAACTACTGGCATTTGAAACTGGAAAAGAAGCAGGAATTCATTCAGCACAGAAACCACTGCTGCAGTAGGAGAGCATTTTAGGGTTTGTTTTTCCCAGTTAATTTGCAGCACTATTCACAAAATTACCCCTGTAAACAATGACTCAAAAGATGATTTAGCCAGTCCACCAGGAACTAACAATAAAACATCCTCATCATATTGGATACTGTGGAGAGTGGTACCATTTGTGTTCTAGAAGTGTTAATTCCAGAAAAAAAAAAAGTGGTTATTTTGCCAAAGGAGGGCAAGTGGTGTTGCCTTCACTGAAGCAACTGAGGGAAAACAATTGTGGCAACAGGCTTCACACAAAGGCAAACCACAAAACAAAAACCAAACCAAACTACACAAAAAATAAACCAAAAGACAATAAGCCCAATGGCAAACAAACCAAAAAACACACACACAAAAAAAACCCCAAACCTACAACTCCTGTTTCCAAGATCTGAAAAGCAAATTTAACAAACCCTCCTCCTTTCTAAAATGTATTTACAAGAAACTTCAGTGCTTTATTTCCTTTTTACTTATCTGCACACAACACATCTGTTTCAGGTCTGGCACTTCACACCACGACCCATCTGGCTGTGAAAGGAATTGGTTCTCACAATGAAAGGAGAGAAGGTGTCCAGAGCCCCCAACCCTGGATGATTAGGGAGGTCAGTGCTGCTCTTTCTCTCTTGGAAATGACTCAGCTAGAAGGATTATAAATTAATATCACAGTAACCAAACTGATTTACCAGCTAACCCAGTGAAAACTCTTAATAATGAATGGCTCATACTATCAGTTTTCCTGCTGAATGATTTATCTGCAACACCCCCTGCTCCCCCATGTATCATGTTCAGTCTTAGGTACTGGACCACCTTGAAAATGTATTTCCTAAAAATCATTACCAAGCTCCTCTTTAAGTTAGTACAAGAATCCTAACTCATTAGGAGAAAGAATCCTGCTTTCCTGGGAATCCCATCTAATGCCCAGGGAGAACAAACCATGGCTGTCAACAGGAAAAGAGGAAAAAGCAGAATTACCTTTCCCCATAAACAGCCCGGGGAGTTCTGTCATAGGTGCCTTCACACCTCACTCTAGGGTTCTGCTCCTCACCCATCTCAGGATCACACTCCATTCTGCAGGATCTTCTACCAAAATCATGGTCCTCATCAGGCCTGTGCTGCCTCCTCACTGGCACCACAGCCTGGCTGGCAAACCCACGCTGCCTTCGACTGGGAGCATCCAGATCTTCAGCAGGTCTTCTCATTAACAGTCTTCTTAACTCAGCCTCATCATCTAACCTCTGGTACCTGCCCTCCTCCAGCCACCTCCTACTCTGCAGCTCCTCATAACTTTCTGTGGAGGTAAAGGCATCTTTCTTGGGAGGTTCTGCCCCTGTACCACAGGGCTGGACCTCTGTAGGTGGTTCTGCTTGGAGCCTGGTAACTGCAAAAGGGTTTGTGTTCCTGTCCATCTCATTCTGAAAAAAAAAGAAAAAAAAAAGAAAAAAAAAATCTGAATATAAACAAATGACATTGATTAAAATCTTCATTTTATATTTCTTCAAAAACTCTCTAAACAGGTACTGGAGAAAAGGCAGGAGGTAAGATAAATACTTCCATGGGGGCTTAGAACTACAGGGTTTGGTGTTTGGGTTTTCTGTGGTGTTTTGTTTGGGTTTGTTTTGTTTTTTTTCTCAAGGAATAAAACCACTGTATGACCCATTGCCAGGACACCATACAATGGTGGGCAAATTACATGACAGTCATTGCTTACTCTGCATGTCTTCATCAGTGATAAAACAACTGCCAAGACCATTCCTGTTCTTTGCACCACTGCAGGAAGGCTCTTTACCTCTGTGCTTCTCTTCCCTAGCTTCCATAGCCGTTGATTCCACTCCTCTTTCTCCCTCAGATACTGATTGTACTCCCTGTTTCTTTCAAGCCGTAGTCTCTCCTAAGAGAGGAGGGAAAAGCCCATCATATTTTTGCATTTTTGAGTAGCTTTTAGAGAACTGAGATATGAAATGAACACCTGTGAGCTGTGTGTTTGCCTTCCCCCTTCTTTGTGATGGGCAAAAAGGCTGGAATTGCTTTGAGATGTTTGGTCAGACATGGTACTGACCTGAAATCTGCAGCTAGGACTCAGCCTCTTGGGCATGAAATCCAGCTAATCCAGCTCCCAGTTACTGGGTATCAAGCTCCCTCTGAAAACCAGTTAGGTTTCCTCCTGTTAAATCAATTCCAAAACCTCTCCAAAGCCTCACTCCTCTGACAATTACCAACCACCTTCTAATTTCCAATCTGAAAGCATTTACAGGTGATTTTTAAAGACATATATATGGGTTTTTTTGTAGTAAGGGTAGTTGTGCATTGCCCCACTCGTAATTAAAACAGGACAACAAATAAACATATAGACTAGAGGTGTCAATTATAGCTTAGGATGGAACTTGAACTGCCAAATTCAAACCAGCAGTTAAGCAGGCTGCAAAAGAAAAGTCAAAAGCACAAAGAAGAGAAGGAAAATGAAGAAACCATGATCTCTCCACCTTGTCCTAGCTGCTTTTGCAAGGGGATGACATTTATAACCAGCTTGCTCAGGCCTAGAAATGTGTACATGAGATCAGTGCTCCCCAAAACTGTTGGTTTGGGGTTTTTTTATCTAAAATGGATAGGTTATCTGCCCAGAGGCAGGGCACAGGGTGACATCTTCTGGCAGCTTTCAGATTCTGCAACAGCAAGGAATAAATGGGCAAAAGGGATAAAATGCAGAGTGCAGGAATAAAAGAAAAACAACATTTAAATACCTGAGTCTTCTGAAAATTATTCTACCAATCACCTCCAATCATGTTCATTTGTGACAGTGTAAAAAACAACCAAACAGAGAGGAAAAAAAAAAGTGGAAATACATTTTGCACAACAGTTTAAACATCCAGGTTCATTTTGATGTTCTACACCCCTAACTTCATCTCCTCCAGGTATTTACCTTGGCAGATCTTCGCTCATCAATAGGAAGAGATAATCCCTGAGTACATGGATCTACTTCACAAGTAGTCAGATAATTTTTCTACATTAAAAAAGAAATAAAAAAACTATTCAATATATTTTAAAATACCAAATTTTACTTGATAGATAGATCCTAGGAATTATATTTTCTGAAATAATGAGACCAGTTTACTGATAGACAGAAGACAACTTTCCTATTTGGAAAATGGGATGTTCTTGGCACACAGGAATGAAATGAAGTCAAGGGTTTGAAGGTGTTTGTCACTTCTTCCCTGTTACACTATGTCATGGATCACAGAAATTACCCTCCATCTATTAAATATATATATGTTTTAAAGGCAATCCAAACCACACACAGCTGTCCTGGAAGCAAGCAGCATGAGCACAAGCATCTGCACAAGCCTAAGAGACATTTTCCAGGGCACTATCTTACTTCATATGAGAAATTCCAGGAGCACATCCTCAGCTTCCAGCTCCATGGCTGCTTCTCACAGCACTCACTCACCAGAAGCAGCCCCAGGCCACCCTCAGCCACCATATATCCAATTATATTAATTAACTGATGGTGAGGGAATGGGATGGGTATTTCACTAGCATTTTTTCCTCCCGTTATCAATGTCCTCACAGAGCTTCAAACCTGAGGTATGTCAGCATTGAAAGACTGAAGGGATTTAGTCCCCATGCAATATCCAAGCACTGAGGCAACTAGATTATCTTGAGAACAAAGTTGTTTTTACCAGAAAAAGTAAATAAATTGCAATCCTCATTATGGATTAATTCTTTCCATACTGAACACAACTGTAGCAATTGCCCCTGAGCTGAAAAAGGCATTTGCCAAAAATCAGAAGCTGATATGGAAACTGCATTTTCTACATAAGACTAAATAAGTTATTAACCAAAATATGATCACTGTGACAGCTGCTACATGTTGCACCATCTCTTTATGTGGGGAAAAGAAACGGGAGATTGTTATCCTATCTCCTCCTCAGACCTAACACAGCTCATGTGTGCTACAGTGAAAACAACACCTTGAAACCTTCATTGGGAAAACTGCAGCTCAACTGAGAATAAAACACAAGTAGCTAATGTAAAAATCATATTATTTGGGTACTTGGGTGAGAATTATGAAGCATTAAGGTTTAACAACATTCTAGCTCTGAAAACATTCTTTAGCTTTGCTTCTTGTTTAATGTCAAACAAAAGTTTCATCTTAAGAAGCAATGACTCCATAAGCACCATCTGGCTGGAGGTTAAGAAGCCAGTTGTGTTGTTGCTGTTCAGGTTTTCTAGCACATGCTAATACAGATAATTAATATCATCTGCATGTTATTCAAAGCCCCAGACAAAGAACACCACAGGTTGTGCTTCTAGAAGTTACCCCCTGGTCCTTCACTGTCAACTTGAACAGCCAGGATGTGCAGCATTGCTCCCTGCGCTTAAAAGCTCCGTCTTTGGGAACATCTGTAAGGGTCACTGGTATGGGCTCCCCAGTGCAGTTATGGTGTCTCCTTCTTTGGAGTTTTTCAAGACCTGCCTGGATGTGTT